>JASANF010018777.1:0-38340 GCA_030248245.1 Trissonchulus sp. WLG1_4 | reverse complement strand
CTTCAGATTCGTGTTCAGAGGGTCAAAATATAAGTTTATAACTGTTAAAAACGCCAAAAATTGCATTTTAACATGTGTTTGGCCGATTATCGGTATCGGTATCGGTATCGACCGATAATAGGCATATCGGTATCGGTATTTTAAAATTTAAAAAATACCGATACCGATAGTTCTTGCTTCTGGGATATCTCGGCTCACCTACTTGAAATTTTAGCGTTGTCTAAAATTTTTACCTTCAGTTTTCTTAATAAAACTCACAAGGCACCAGAGCTGTCATTAAACAGTATGGCAAACTTTTCCGCTGTTATTATGTTTTCATAATTTTATAAACGACATTGACCATAATTTTATATTTATATGTGCCTGTGCGTGCACTATGCTGTGACATTCTGGCATAAACACCTTTATGACTACTTTTTGCTCAACATGTAACAGCGATACAATTTTCGATATCCCTAAATTCACCCCCTGGGTGGGATCTCCCCCACCCTCGATACCAATGCCATGCAATGCATTATGCATGAAATGGATGCAATGTTTTACCCCATCCTCCAAACTGATGCAATCGTTACCTTGCTGAACCTAAAAAGTTGTTATTTTTAGGTTTTGGTCAAATTTAAGCAAAAATCGCTATAATAAAGTTTTTTTGTCGTTTACCCCCTCGAATGCGGTGCTCATCTCTACTACAAAGCTCTGGATCGGCTTAGGGCAATGACTACACAATGACTACCAGTTCGAGAATGACTTCATTAAAGGAGGGGGGAGCAAGCCTTCACAATGCCTCACACGGAGCTCTGTTGTCCGACATAATTGTAGTACCCATTTACCGATCCCATGGGATTATATACTCTGGGTTGCCAGAAGCAATGGGATTGCATGTAACCGATTAGCTAGGATTCGATCCTCCAACCTTGAAATACGAGATTAGAACCACTCAGCCACGCCGCCGTTTTTACAAATGCATACATATAAAGCATACAAGAGAAAAGAAGACATGCTCAAAAATTTGGTCCACTCTGGGCCCGGGGCCGGGATCTTCACTCCGACAAACCCCTTCTCCTCTTTAAGACGAATCGTTTGGTGGGGATCTTAGTAGATATCTTACCCAACCAACCACAAGTTTTCGCTATAATCAGTGAATACATAAGCATCCCCATCCGACAACATAAGTCCACAGAAATACTGTATGACTATGTCTCTATACATACCACAGTCCATGGTATATACGAATATACACATTACAGAGAAAATATCGGTATCGGTATTGGTATCGGTTATCGGTATTTCTTGGTATCGGCCAAACATTAATTTTAACAAATACATAAAAAACGAAAAGTCATCCCCCCCCGAACGTATATGTGTAATACACATAACCACATATTTAAAAAATTCTAGAATATTTTAGTGGCATAATAGTTGATGCACTGTCCGAGTGTTGGCCAAGCGGGGGGCGGCTGACCTGAGCGCCGCGGGAGTATGAGCGAATGATGGTGCTGAACCGGCCCTGCCCCGATGTGTCCCTGAAACACACAACGCGCTTGGTCAGAAACAGCACAACAGCCAGCGAACGGGCAGCAAGTCTATTTGGCTGCTTGCTGAAAGGGTATACTGTAGAATTAGTGCGCGACTGACCAGAGCTGGAGCTGGACCCGTTTTCCCTCCAGCAGGATGACGGTGTTCCGGGAGCCCAGGCCTGAAACAGCAAACAGCCCATCTGCTTCTCTCTACCATCAAATTTCACATCAACGAAGTTCAGAGTTAGTTTTTGCTAACGAAACCTGTTGAGCTAATGTTTCAAATTTGATCAATTGGAGAATTAATATTGGAAATTTTTTCAGGCCGCGCTAGAAAAATCCAAGGGGGGACCTTTCTGTACAAGTTTAGAAGGAAATATTTCGGAAAGAGGGAGGGGTTAATTCCGTCCATGCACCCCCTGGCTACGCCCCTCCTGTTCAGGTATAGAATTATGATTACTATGCAAAAAGGTGTAGTTTAAAATGCGACAAGGGTGCAATCAAAGTTTGTAGGTGCAAACTGCAACCTTTCCAGTTTTGATCACCTGTCACTGTCCCGCTGTCAAGGCCAAAAAAAGTTAGTTCAGTTCAGGACGTACCGGTGACGGTCGGGTAGTGCGAGGGCCCAGGCTCAGGCTCCGCGTCCGCGTCTAGAGTCTCCATGATCTCGTCCTTGCCCACGTCCGAGTCCCCCACCAGCAGGAACTTGAGCGAGTAGTCCGCCCGCTCCATCCGGACGCTGCAACACAGCACGGCACTCCACACATTGGTCTGGAGGGGATGACTCGCCGCCCCCCTTCCCCCCACCTAAGCCTGCTCTCCCCGCCTCCTCTCAACTAGAGCGATTAGTCCGCCCGCTCCATCCGGACGCTGCAACACAGCACGGCACTCCACACATTGGTCTGGAGGGGATGACTCTCCGCCCCCCTCCCCCCCACATAACCCTGCTCTCCCCGCCTCCTCTCAACTAGAGCGAGTAGTCCGCCCTCTCCATCCGGACGCTGTAACACAGCGCGGCACTCCACACATTGGTCTGGAGGGGATGACTCGCCGCCCCCCTTCCCCCCACCTAAGCCTGCTCTCCCCGCCTCCTCTCAACTAGAGCGATTAGTCCGCCCGCTCCATCCGGACGCTGCAACACAGCACGGCACTCCACACATTGGTCTGGAGGGGATGACTCTCCGCCCCCCTCCCCCCCACATAACCCTGCTCTCCCCGCCTCCTCTCAACTAGAGCGAGTAGTCCGCCCTCTCCATCCGGACGCTGTAACACAGCGCGGCACTCCACACATTGGTCTGGAGGGGATGACTCTCCGCCCCCCACCTAACCCTGCTCTCCCCGCCTCCTCTCAACTAGAGCGAGTAGTCCGCCCTCTCCATCCGGACGCTGTAACACAGCGCGGCACTCCACACATTGGTCTGGAGGGGATGACTCTTCGCCCCCCACCTAACCCTGCTCTCCCCGCCTCCTCTCAACTAGAGCGAGTAGTCCGCCCTCTCCATCCGGACGCTGCAACACAGCACGGCACTCCACACATTGGTCTGGAGGGGATGACTCGCCGCCCCCCTTCCCCCCACCTAAGCCTGCTCTCCCCGCCTCCTCTCAACTAGAGCGATTAGTCCGCCCGCTCCATCCGGACGCTGCAACACAGCACGGCACTCCACACATTGGTCTGGAGGGGATGACTCTCCGCCCCCCTCCCCCCCACATAACCCTGCTCTCCCCGCCTCCTCTCAACTAGAGCGAGTAGTCCGCCCTCTCCATCCGGACGCTGTAACACAGCGCGGCACTCCACACATTGGTCTGGAGGGGATGACTCTCCGCCCCCCACCTAACCCTGCTCTCCCCGCCTCCTCTCAACTAGAGCGAGTAGTCCGCCCTCTCCATCCGGACGCTGTAACACAGCGCGGCACTCCACACATTGGTCTGGAGGGGATGACTCTCCGCCCCCCACCTAACCCTGCTCTCCCCGCCTCCTCTCAACTAGAGCGAGTAGTCCGCCCTCTCCATCCGGACGCTGCAACACAGCACGGCACTCCACACATTGGTCTGGAGGGGATGACTCGCCGCCCCCCTTCCCCCCACCTAAGCCTGCTCTCCCCGCCTCCTCTCAACTAGAGCGATTAGTCCGCCCGCTCCATCCGGACGCTGCAACACAGCACGGCACTCCACACATTGGTCTGGAGGGGATGACTCTCCGCCCCCCACCCCCCCACATAACCCTGCTCTCCCCGCCTCCTCTCAACTAGAGCGAGTAGTCCGCCCTCTCCATCCGGACGCTGTAACACAGCGCGGCACTCCACACATTGGTCTGGAGGGGATGACTCTCCGCCCCCCACCTAACCCTGCTCTCCCCGCCTCCTCTCAACTAGAGCGAGTAGTCCGCCCTCTCCATCCGGACGCTGTAACACAGCGCGGCACTCCACACATTGGTCTGGAGGGGATGACTCTCCGCCCCCCACCTAACCCTGCTCTCCCCGCCTCCTCTCAACTAGAGCGAGTAGTCCGCCCTCTCCATCCGGACGCTGTAACACAGCGCGGCACTCCACACATTGGTCTGGAGGGGATGACTCTCCGCCCCCCACCTAACCCTGCTCTCCCCGCCTAGTCTCAACTAGAGCGAGTAGTCCGCCCGCTCCATCCGGACGCTGCAACACAGCACGGCACTCCACACATTGGTCTGGAGGGGATGACTCTCCGCCCCCCTCCCCCCCACATAACCCTGCTCTCCCCGCCTCCTCTCAACTAGAGCGAGTAGTCCGCCCTCTCCATCCGGACGCTGTAACACAGCGCGGCACTCCACACATTGGTCTGGAGGGGATGACTCTCCGCCCCCCACCTAACCCTGCTCTCCCCGCCTCCTCTCAACTAGAGCGAGTAGTCCGCCCTCTCCATCCGGACGCTGTAACACAGCGCGGCACTCCACACATTGGTCTGGAGGGGATGACTCTCCGCCCCCCACCTAACCCTGCTCTCCCCGCCTCCTCTCAACTAGAGCGAGTAGTCCGCCCTCTCCATCCGGACGCTGCAACACAGCACGGCACTCCACACATTGGTCTGGAGGGGATGACTCGCCGCCCCCCTTCCCCCCACCTAAGCCTGCTCTCCCCGCCTCCTCTCAACTAGAGCGATTAGTCCGCCCGCTCCATCCGGACGCTGCAACACAGCACGGCACTCCACACATTGGTCTGGAGGGGATGACTCTCCGCCCCCCTCCCCCCCACATAACCCTGCTCTCCCCGCCTCCTCTCAACTAGAGCGAGTAGTCCGCCCGCTCCATCCGGACGCTGCAACACAGCACGGCACTCCACACATTGGTCTGGAGGGGATGACTCTCCGCCCCCCTCCCCCCCACATAACCCTGCTCTCCCCGCCTCCTCTCAACTAGAGCGAGTAGTCCGCCCTCTCCATCCGGACGCTGTAACACAGCGCGGCACTCCACACATTGGTCTGGAGGGGATGACTCTCCGCCCCCCACCTAAGCCTGCTCTCCCCGCCTCCTCTCAACTAGAGCGAGTAGTCCGCCCTCTCCATCCGGACGCTGTAACACAGCGCGGCACTCCACACATTGGTCTGGAGGGGATGACTCTCCGCCCCCCACCTAAGCCTGCTCTCCCCGCCTCCTCTCAACTAGAGCGATTAGTCCGCCCGCTCCATCCGGACGCTGCAACACAGCACGGCACTCCACACATTGGTCTGGAGGGGATGACTCCGCGCCCCCCACCTAAGCCTGCTCTCCCGCCTCCTCTCAACTAGAGCGAGTAGTCCGCCCGCTCCATCCGGACGTTGCAACACACAGAGTTCATTTAACCACCAAAAACACGACAAATATTACAAATAACACGAACACACAAGTCTACATTCGCATGGCCAAAAGTTTATTGCAAGTGAAACAAAATACATATAACCTAAAACTGTAACAATAAACATGACACGATAACGAAACAAACACGGTAGCGATAGAGTGTAAATAAAGGCACGGTTCATACATAAATAATACTTCATAAAACATTGACAAAAAGGACATAAAACATACTGCAGTTTCATTTTAAACAGCACAGAGCTTCGTTGTGAAATTTTGGGGAGTTATGGGGCAGTGTTTTTTCGTGAGCAAAATTTTAGGTCGGTGAGCAATATAACAACACAGAAACATCAAACTCAATTTAAATCTTAATTTAGCTTTCACGGCGTTTCATTCATCCCAAGCCGCATTCGAGGCGCTCCGTATTTCGCACGCACTCGCCGCAAGAACTGTCCAGCCACTGAACAGTTTAGATTCCGGCCCCTCGAACGCGAGCTTGGGAAGGAAGAAACGCCACGAAATTAAAACATTTAAATTGCCTTTTATATTTTTTGTAATATTGACACCATAAACAGCTGCCAAATTTCAGGACAAATTAACTTTTTAGCACGAGGGGGGAAATGTATGCATGAAAGTTGTTGATAGCGATACTTCTGTTCTACAAGCTGATGCGGCTGCAGCTCATTTGCATATTGTACTATCTAAATTGCATATGACTTTTACACTATAAACACGCGCTTTACATGGTCAATCAGTCTGCATTTACCGCTTTTCCCCTGCTATCTTCCAGCCCAATAGTTCTTTACCCACCCCTTGCCTGGCCTTTGCCGTGCCCGTCACTATATTATACGACTACGCTACAAATCTCGACTTTTATTTTCTGCCTTTTATTCATACTTTGTTATTGTCAGTGGCGTACCTACTGTAATTTCGGAATTTCAGGGCGAGATCGCGAGAATGACATTTTTAATGCAGTTTAACGCAAAAAACGACGGATAGTAACATGTTTCGGTCAGAAACATAGCTCATTTCTTGACCTGAACTGAACGGCATCGTTAGTGAACATAGAGTTCAAATTCAAAACACAACAAAAAAAGGCAACACAACACACTAGATAATAATTAGTTAAAAACATGGCCAACTCATTCAGACGGTGTGTCTAGCAATCTAATATATACAATGAACATTACATTCAGCTTTGAGTTAAAGTCAAAAAGCGAGTTTTGGTCACACTCACATGCACATCTATTCATTTGAAAACTTTTAGGACGCTGAACTACATACATGCACAATGTGCGGCGTAGTTCCAGGCTGGGGGAATGACTTAGATTCTTTGAGATGTGTTAGAAAGCAGTGGAATGTGATTAAAAAACTACCCGATAGAACATTCTTCAAAAACAATGTTATTTTTCGGCCATAGTCAAAAAGAAACTTAGATTTGAAAACACCATAAACCACACAACCGGCCTGCCCGCGAGGGTCTAGAAGCTAGCAAAACTACCAATTCTTAGCAGATTTTAAACATGACATTATGACGGACATTTCTGTTTCCCTGCGATAAACAGCTAAAACCATACACTAATAACTATACCTGCATGTAACGGGGACGAAATTTTGGGGGGGAGGGGTCCTCGTCGACAAAATTTTAGGGACCTTCCCCCTGATTGACTAAAAATATATATGTACCCTAAAATTTGTAAAATTTTGCCAAAAAAGTGCCATTTTTACTAAATTTGGCCCGAATTTTCAGGATCCTCCCCCCTATTTTGGGGGGATCCCCCATCCACCCCTCATACATGTATGCTAACAGTGTATTAAGCAAATAGATGGTGCACATTGCACCCATATACACTTTCTTACGCTTGCATGAAAGACAATAGCAAGAAACACAAGGCAATAAAGTTGCAGGGGCCTGGGGGCGACAGCCCCCAGTACAAAAATTAGAGAAATTTTGGATTTTTGGGCCAAATTGGAGACGTATCGAAAAGCTTGATTTACTGCCGCTTGGTAGGCAAACTAAGCATGCGTAAATTCTGCGTATTTTTATTTTTGACTGCGTAAATTTAAGGTTCACTGCTAAAATACGCAGTATTTTACGCAAAAAAAACCATGGGGAATCCCCATTCTGAAGGGGTCGCTCAAACATCAAAACGGTGGATGGCGAGACTAACATGGCAGGACCAGAGGTGCACGTGGGGAATCGGCGAGGTGAGGTGCCCGCCCCTGACGGAAGGGGTGGGGGGGGTGGTCCCTACTTTTGACCATTTTTCGGCGACAGCCGAAAAGTTTTCGCAATTTTTTGAGTTTCGACTCTTTTGTGGACTAGTTTTTTGGCCGCAAATTTTTTTGCAATCATTCAATTTTTTACGCATCTTTGGGGCACTTTTTTGGTCATAAGAGGGAGGTGGGGGTCGAGGGGGAGGGGGTGCCAGATGTCTGAAGCGGGTGGCTACTCCCCCCTACCCCCCTCTATGTGCATCTATGGGTACGACTAAAATATGCCAAGTGTTGTAACAAAAGAAACAAATTTTCTTACTGAGCCAAGATCATGCATGGTATAAAGACATCAGAGACAACAACGCGTCATGGAATAATGAATTATGAAAAATCAGTGTGAAAACTGCTCGTGTCCCACCACTGCATTTCGAGACAGCCAGGAGCCAAGCAAGGAACATGGGACATTCCCACCGGTACCATCCTTCTCCATGGCATCATGGACAGTAGGTGATGGCTGAGGTGGCTGAGCCCGCCCAGCGTAGTGATGTGTGGAGTGCGTCAGTGTCCGGCCCTCCGCCTCACCTGTTCCAGCATCAAGTACAGCAGGGGACTGCAACACACCACACACAATCTCTCATTGGTTCAAAAACTAAACTAAACTAAACTGTTTACTAAACTTTGCAACAGCTTTTCATCAAAATTGACAAAAATCAAAATTTAGTCAAATTGACCATTCTGGCACTTTGCCAGGGGTGTGCCAAAATGAAACAACACATTATATACACACGACATGAACCAACAATATATGCACTATAACTACAACCCCACTACACTACATGCATGCAAGGGTGTGTTTTTTTTGTTTGTTTTTTTGTGTTTTAGACAGATACACAGTACACACACAAAAATGTATTTTGATTATTATATTTTATTGCTTTTCTATTAGTGTGGGGCTGGTAAATTTTTTATGCCAATTGGTGGCTTCAAATAGTTAACTGTATAATTTCAATAGGGGAGAGGGAAAGAGAAAAAAATATATATGAGTTTAGCGAAAAAAAAAAAAAGGGAAAAAAAAAGAAAGGGGGGGAAAGTAGTGGGTTGGGAGATTGGAGTCTACTCCAAATAAAATTTAGTCAGGGGTGAGGGGACAAATTGCAGGGTTGGCAGTCGGGGGGGACGGTGCGCAGGTATAATTTTGAGCCGAAAACCTCAGGGGAGCAGAACATTGGCAATTTCAATAAAAACGCAGCGATTTTCAACTAAATTCGAGGACAAATTGCAGGGTTGGCGTGTCTCTGTCTTCGAAAACCCGAGACTAGGCTGGTCTCGGTAGGAAAACCGAGACCTGCCATAGGATGGTCTCGGTATTTTAGATGACACTTGAAGTTTTGAACATTTTGCAACATCACTATTTTTTTTAAATTTACGTTTCCAAATAGAATGCGAAGCATGAAAAGAAAAAATAAACTGCCTGCCGCAGAAAGAGAATGTCAGTGCACTGGCAAATTTTAGCTAACTTCAAGTTTAAACTTTGTACTGGCATATTTTTAGTGGGGGGGGGGGGGGGGGGGGGGGGGCGCGCCCGCGCCCCCCCATTTGGTCCAGATCCCCCCCATTGTGGTCGCCCCCCCCCCCATTTCAGATGGGGTGCCCCCCCCCATCGCCCGAAATTTTTTGCCGAAGGGACGTTTTAGCGACTTTTTCGTTGTGACAATGTCGAGTTTTCGGGTCCTTTTTTGCTAAATTTGGTATCAGTGCAGCTATAATAACGTATAAAAAGTAACATTTAACGTATAAGAACCATTTTTTCGCCTAAAATTGGTGTTTTATCGTGAATTTGGCGCCCCCCCCCATTTCGGTCGCCGCCCCCCATCGCGCCCCCCCCATAAAATTTTGCCTAAAAACATGCCAGTTTGTATATATTTATTATATCCCGTCTAGTTTCATCAAGCTAGAGCTTCTAACTAAGGTTTGAGCTAGAATGGTTGCCTGACTAATCTGGAACCTTTCAAACATGTATATATATATATGACAAAAGTAAAATACTGACCATCATTACCAGATATGCTAGCTTCGTAGTTAATTTGTAGTTAAAAAATTTGCAGGCTTCTGCAACTTTACTAAGCGCGAACTGAGTATGCAGTTTACATAATTGAACATTCTTGAGCCAAAGCCTTTTACCGCATGCCAAAACATTAAGGATCTGAAAAAACCTAGGAAATAATAATAATTTAAATAATTCTTTGGCTATAGGGTGGTTGAGGTTGGGGCAACAAGCCTTGCGGCTTCACCCACATAACTGAGTAAGCGGGAGACACGCGTCTTGTCCGTGATGGTGCTATATACCATCAGACTTTAAGCATCAGCACGGACCCTTCTACGCTGGCACCGTATTTAGTCTGCAAAAGTGCCAACCTATGTATGCAGTATGCACTACAAAATGCCTGTATTAAAACGCCCGAAACACCCTGCTGAGAAGTGTGAGGAACTTTAAAAAATCATCCAAAGTTATCAAAATAATGATCCTCTTCTGCAGCTGTCAATCCCGTGAATCCGGTTGTTACAAGGTTAAGTTTCTCGCAACCTAGTGGTCACTTTTTTCATACTTAATCACTAATATTTCACGTTTCAAAAACCTCAAGAAGTGTCTAAAATTCAAATTTTAAAATAAGTCTCCAAAGGCTGGTCTCGGTCTCGTAGGTCTCGTTTGGGTGGTCTCGGTTGCCTGGTCTCGGTGTCGGTTGCAAACCCGAGACTTGCCAACCCTGACAAAATTGCGTCTGTTTTGGGACAACGGTCGAAATTTACATCCCATCCCTACAGCAGACCCACAAAACTGCTGATCCTAGAACAGAATCTTTATGATGACTCTATTGCCAACCAACACATATGCAAGAAAACATATATAAAAAGGGCCGCGCCACGAAGGATATCTTGAGTAATGAAGGCTTCAAGCTAGGAAAAAAGACCGATAAATCCGAGTTAGCGGGTTGCTAAGCGGGGACATGTGTGGACTCTAGAGACCACCCCGAAAGGGAATACTATCTTTTAAACGCAATCTTAAAGACTGACTAAACACTCGTCAGGAATTTTTCTAGACAAATTAAGCGTTTGGTTAGAATCTGCCATTCAGGGTTTTTTTTTTCAAAATCGGATTTCATCATTCTGGCGTCATTTTTAAATTCCTGTCGTCATTTTTATTTTTCGTTCGTCAAAATTACATTATGGCTTTACAGTACCGTTGCGCTGCAGCAATATTGTAGTTAGCGTTATCTTACATTTTTATGAAATTTAAGCGGTTTTTTTTACCTAATTTTGTCCAAAATTTGTTGAAATCTGTGTTTTTTGGCCAAGAAAAGATGTAAATTACTAAATTGTTTTTTTTGACAGGGGGGTCAAAATTAAGTAGACCGATGGGAGGGAAGGGTCCCACCAGGGGGAGGGGGAGGGGTATTACCCAAAGTTTTTGTGCTTTTTGTACATGTATGCTTGTACGTATATACATGTAATCTCAGTCTGGTGGGGGGCTTTTCCCGGATTTTTCAAAATTTTAGGGGGTCTTGTCCGACATATTGGGGACTTGAACTCATAACGGCCTAAAAATGGGAATTTTTTGTAAAATTTGTATATTTTTCGCAATTTTTTAGCTTTTTGCTCATTTTTAAAGCAATCTGGGGCAAATTTTTAGTTTTCTGGCACCTTTTTTAACTTTGAGGAGTTTTCTGGCACCCTTAACTTTAAACTTTAGGTTTGCTTGTCCCGGAATCCCAAATCTGGGGGGAGCTTGCCCCCCTGACTCCCTTGTACGTCTATGTGCCGAAGATATCTGTCAAATTTAAAGTAAAAAAAATTCGGAGAGAGCATGACCTTTCGATTTTTTGTAACAAAAAAGGGAAAGGTAAAGGTACCTCGCGGATAGATAACTATCCTTTGGCGTGTCCGCACTCAGATGCGGTGCTCATCTCCGTTACAAAGCGTCAGGTCCCTACAGGGGTCCGTGTGGGGCACTATGCCTTGATGGGCTGCCCCCTTCCTGTCACTTTGTAATAATGCTTTAAATGCACTTTTCTGCAATTCAAACCTGGGTTTTTTCGCCAGGAAGCTTTGACAAAGTTCCTGGGATTGGCATTGTATGTAGCAACTCCCACGGCGAAGCTGAAACTGTTTTGATTTATTCCGAAACATTTGACGGATCGAAATGTTCTCACCGATCTGTGACAGTTTTTAGTACAGATACTGCAAAATTGAACAACAAAACCATAATATTATAAAACTTGGCTGCAAGACTGTGTTACGTGAATCATAATTGAAGATGTGTGTAAATGTAGTCATAAGGAAATTTTTTGCGTTTAATGGCAAAAAACGGTCAATTATTGGGGACGCATAGGAAAATTTTTTTAATTTTTTACATAATTTAGTGAATTGGAGAGCTATAGAAAAATTTTCAAAACAAACTAAACAAACTAAACAAAGTTTTAGCAGCCTCTCAAAAATTTTCGCCAATGCTAACGTTTGGCCCAGCAAAAACCCCAGAATTTAACACAAAAAATTGCCGATAACAGTGCATATTGTGCGAACATTATATATACTATTTTTGGCCGACCCAAAACACCAGATTTAACATTTGAGCTCATAATACCCAAAACATTACGCCACAAGAATGTAGGGGTCTAAGAGCGACAACCCTCAAAAACAAAATTAAAGAATTTTTCACTTTTTAGAATAAACTTTGTCAAATGAAGACGTCTCAGAAATTTTTTCGAGCCGAGAAATTATATAAATGCAAATCACGTCAGAAGCAGAACGTCACATACGTCACATGAGATAGTGCACTAGATAGGTATATAAATGTACTCGTGTACACATGCAGAGGCTTTAATGAAAGTTAATAAGAAAGACGAGTAAGCCACTAAGTTGCAAGGGTCTGGGGGCGGGAGCCCCCAGAAAAAATTGGAGATTTTTTCAATTTTTAGGCCGAATTTGGTCAAATCACCGTCAATATTTGCTCAAAACCTTTCGTCAAAGCTTCGTCATTTTTATTTTCTGAACGTCGTTTTTAAGTTTCATTTCTGCAAATGACGCCATTTTTGACTAAAAAAAACCTTGCTGCCATAGAATCATTACAATGAAAACACACACAACTTTGGCGAATCATGATTGGAAGAAGACTTCATTGCAACCACTGACAAAATCACAAGAACAAAATATATAACAGTAAAACTCACACGCCACTGTCCTGCTCCTCCACCAGCACACCCAACTCTCGCTCCAGAACTTCACGCTTCAATGGTTTCAGCTTTGAACCACTCGACTCTGGAAACATAGCAAATACTTCCACAATAGCACATTTGGCAGTTCGCCACTCTAAGGGAACGTGAACTTAGCAGTACATACTAACGTTGAAATCTACTAAGGTGATCGTGTTACGACACTAAGGCAGACGAAACGACAAATGAGACAGTGGAACAGAAAACAACAACAACAAGCAAACAAACAGAAACTGCACAAGTTAATATATACCGATATAATATATCAATATTTATATATAGGGTTTGATGAAGGAGAATTTTAATAAATATTAAACCGTCAAGTTGCAGAGGTGTGGGAGTGGCAGCCCCCAGAAAAAAACGGGAGAAGTTATATTTTGTTGCGGCCAAATGTTGTTCATTGGAGACGCAGCAGAAATGCTTGTAGCCGGGGAATAAAAACCAAACGGGACAGCTATAATCCTTGGGTTGTCATTAGATAAATTTTGTGGACTGGGGTACCCGCTAGAATACGCCCTTGATATTCAAATAGGTCAGCAAAGCAGTCAAAATGTCGAAACAATAAGATGTATCTAAAAATTATAAAAGACCCCATTATAGCGTTTGAACGTTCCCCAGCAGCCCGCTATTTTTCAGTTTTTCGACTTTCGACTTTGACTGTAGGAGCATGCAAGGGCGTAGCCAGGGGGGGGGGGGTTGCGACCCCCCCCCCTTTTGGTCGAACCTGAAGAAATTGTACACAAGGGTTTACCCTTTGGTTTTTATTGCCCGGCCGAAACAAATTTCCGATACGTCTCCAATTGCCGCCCCCAGACCCCTGCAACTTTGTGGTTTAATATTCCTGCTTATTATCTTTTATCAAAGCCTACGCAAGTCTACAACTACAAGAGTACATTATGCTGAATTTCCTAGTGTAATACACTGTCTAAAGTGACGTTCCCATCTATTGTTTTAATTTTCCTGTCGGAAAAAATGTCTGATACGTCTCCAATTGACCAAATTTGGCCCAAAAATGAAAAAATTCTCGAATTTTTTCCTGGGGGCTGCCGCCCCCAAACCCCCGCAACAGTGAGTTTAATTTAAATGACCAGATTTGCCTTTGTTTATGTACACAACTTCGTTAAAAAGTGCAAAAATTATTGGATTCTGGGGGCTCACACCCCCAGACCCCGCAATAGTGGCTTTCAAAAATTGAGCAAAAAAGTGGACAAGGTGCGACCCCCCCCCCTTTTCAAAATCCTGGCTACGCCCCTGGAAGCATGGACTACAATTTCACAGAATACTAGAAGATCAATAATGACAACAGCTGGGAGTCTGGCGGTGGCAACCCCCAGAAGCTAGCTAAATAATTTTTTGACGCAGTGATCTGCACTTCAGAAGCCAGTTTATTAAAACTTGGCAGGCGGTCCTTGTAGTTACTCAGAGCAGCCCTCTCTCCGCTCCTTTTGCGCGGTCCATCTCCCACCTCTGCGCGGTCGCGCGGTCCACCCGGGAAAATTCTGGGTGAATCCCGGTCCCGGATCTTGCCCATATATGATATTGGTAGTCTAGTGTCTGAGTCTGACAGTGAATTAGTTGACAGTTGACAATATATGGCGTGAATTTGAACACATTATTCGAAAAGTCATTCCCGCACCGAAATATTTTCGGCTACGCCATTGCATAGTGCATATACACATACACAGACCAGTGAGAAGCACACGCGCTGAGTGATGCAGCCCATTAAACAGCAGGTACTCCTGGATCAGCTGGTTGAGTATGAGGTTGTGCGGCAGCAAGGGGGCGCTGGCGGGGGCAGGGCGTGGCTGGGGGGAGCACTCCTGCAGCAGAGCCAGTAGCTGTGCCTGCAGGGACGCCTCCATGCGCCCGAGCCCCCCGCTCTTCTCCATCAGCTCGCGCAGTGCTAAACAATCCCTCAGCCAGCCCATCAAGTTGGCTCATCACGTGATTGCATGCCACACGGTCTCCTATTTACCACAGCCTCCTATTTGTAACTGGCAGATTTCCCATTCCCGCAGTCTCCTATTTTTAAAATAGCCCAGTTTCAACCCCAAAAACTTGTTTTGTAGTGAATCCGTGTGTCCGTGTTGAATAGAACTAAGTATAAAAGTATGATAGTAGCCAGTCAGCGCCCTTTCATAATGTATAAAATAAATAGTTAGAAAGCTATATGAGTTAAATTAACTCATAAATAAATGTATTATACTACCCTTTTTTTATGAAAACAATAATGATAATATCTCTGGAACGGCAAATAGTAGATTTTTGAAACACTAGATGCGCAAAAAAATTTTGCCGTTGCACGGCTTTTTATTTTTTTAGAAATCTTATAGTGGTGCGGGGAAAAAACCCTACGTGTTTTGCGGGGAAAAAAACCCTAGTGCTTCCTGGCCAAACCTTTAGACATATTAGGTCCTTTTTGAGTTCGTAGCTGAAAAGCGCATCCCAAACTGACTTACCACATCAATTTTTGTGCAGTTCTGAGGTCTGTAGCATTTTTTATGAAATATCAAAATTTCGCATGTTGAAAAATTTCAAAGTGACAAAATTTTCCAAATTTTTGACTTTGAATTTTTCACAAAAACACTTTTGGCAAAGGCCGTTTGCATTTTTCAAGAGAGTTACCTTTCCTCTATACTTCTAAAGCTCAAAAACAGCGAAAAACGTTGTGGTTGACCTGTGACTGTTCAAAGTTGGTGCGGGGAAAAAACCCTATTGCGGGGAAAAAAACCCTAATTTGTTTGGTGAAAATTTTTGGCTAAACTCACCCATTGTTGCTACAAAAGTTAATTCATCTGGGCTAAAAACACGCGTAGACTTCATTGAAACCGTTTATTCGGCCGAAAAACGTCGTTTTTTGTCGTTTTGGTCCATACTCCGACACCCCTCACGAAACCTGTTTTGGTGATGTTTCTTGGCATTTTTTGCAATATTTAGGTTTTAGCTGCTGTGTACCACTTGAATCCAAGAATGATAGACGCGGGCGGTGTTTGTCCACCGTTTCTAACGTAATAAGCGCAAAAATCTGTTTTTGTTAAAACTTTTAAATAAGGAAAAAATGCATCTGTGGGCCGAAGTCATTTTTGCCAAAAAGGGTCGATTTTTGAAGAATCATTGCGAGTCACGTGGGTGTCGGAGAAACGGTTTTTTAGTCCATACTGCAGCCTATGAGTTGTAGAACACGATGAAATTGTGTTTATACTCACTGCTAATAGAACAACCAGAAAAAGTGATAGAGTTTTTTCCCCGCATTAGGGTTTTTTCCCGCATAGGGTTTTTTCCCGGAGGTTTCGAGACTCATTACTCAGAAAGGTGAGTAGTTAGAATCCATTTTATTAGTGCAACAGTTAGGCGAAAGATGGCCGTTATAACAGCCGCGAGCATTAATGGATCCAATTTATGTGGAGCACAGGACGACCAGAAAAGTTAAAAATACGGTTTTTCCCGCACCACTATAAAAAACATAAAAAAGTTCCTCGCCAAGGAGGTTTTCTTGAGTTATGGCGCCAGGGAAAAAAGACGGAAAAACCGTTTTGGCCGACCGAAAACATCAGGCTAAAATTTCAGCTCAGAATACCAAGAACAGTAAGCCACAAGGATGCAGGAGTCTAAAAACGACACCCCTCAAAAACAAAAAAATTGGAGATTTTTTCACTTTTTAGGCCAAACTTGGTCAAGTAAAGGGAGACGCATCAGAAATTTTTCCCAACAGGAAAATAAAACAAAAGATGGGGGCATTACATCAGACAGTGTATTACACTACTAAATGCAGCATAATGTACTCGTGTAGACATGCAAATGCAGCCTAATGTACTTGTATATACATGCATAGGCTTTGATGAAGAATAAAAACAAGAAATACTATGCCACAGAGTTGCAGGGGTCTGGGGGCGGCAGCCTACAGAAAAAAATTGGGGAAAATTTTTTTATTTTTAGGCTATAAATTTTTTCAATTGGAGACGTATTATATCGGAAATTTTATTCGGCCGGTCAAAAAAAACAAAGGGGGAACCCTTGTCAAAAAATGCCGTTTTTACGACTTATTCCACCCTAAGGGTTTCAACACCATTAATTTCACTGTAGATTTTTATTAAAAGAGGCGACAGCTATTTTGGGGGCTAGAGAAAAGATTAGGGGCTTGGCTGACGATTGGGGTTCTACATTTTTATTAAAAAATGGGGTGTGGGTAGCGAACGCCCGGAGGTAAAATTTTGCCGGAGCCGGAGCCGGAGCCTCGGTCGATCGGTAGGTGTGGGGCACGTGGCGGCCGAAAATAATTTTCCCTCTATTCTTGTTGTTGTTGTTGTTGTGGTTTCCCGGGTCTTCTGGGTTCGCCCAATATGACCACGACGGCTATAGCCGCCCCACTCCCCGTAGAAAGTCCACCACCGCCAGCGGCTCATCCGCGAAGACCCCCAGAGTTGGGTTCACCCCCAGGTGCCTAAGCTGGGAGGGTGTGTGTGCCGGGCAGTCAATAAGTAGGTGTTTCAAGTCCTCATCGTTATGGCCAGTCCGGGCAGGCCGGGGAATCCGCCATGCCGATTCTGTGTCTATATGAAGCGGTGCAGTGGCCCTTGCACCGAAGCTGGGCCAGCATTACTCTGGCGTGCTTGGGTAGCGTTTCTTCGGCTTTTCGGTTCGTGTTGCCAGAGTTCTTATAGATGTTAAGGGTGTCTGCCTGAGCATTTTCTTCTACCATCTTCCGACGGTAGTGGCGTCTGATGGCAGTTCTGGCTGTGGTGTAGTCCGTTGGTATCAGCGCTTGGTTCTTACTTGCAGCGGTCTTGGCTTCTTCGTCTGCCGCCTCATTGCCAGGAACGCCGATGTGGGCTGGCCCTGGCACCCACTGGAACGTAGTGTGGCCGCCGTGCCAGCTTATCCAGTCCAAAAGTTGCCAGATCTGGTTAGTAGCTAGCAGGCATTCTGTTCCTGGACCCTGTTCTAGCTTCTTGATGGCTGACTGTGAGTCAGAACAGATTCTAATCTCCGGCCAGTTATTCCAGTTTTCGCGTACCCACTGTAAGCCGGATTGGATTGCTGTTATCTCTGCCTTATAGCTAGAGCACAGACGGCCTACTGGTACGCCGATTCGGTGTAGTTCTTCGTCGTCGGCATCCAGAATTATAGCCGCCGCCCCTCCGTTTTTCCACCCTTCCAGAGCCGACCCGTCGGTCCAGATTGTATAGATGCTGCCGGCAGTCTTTGCAGAGTCAGTCTGACCTGTTCTAGTAGGTTACACTGCTTTCAGTTGGTTACACTGGTTACTTACGTTGCTTTCACATTCGGTTAAGGTCGGGTTAAAGGCCACATGCAGTTTGGACCACGGGGGTCACCTTCTAGCTCACACTCAGCACTTAGATGGTGGCCCAATGGCCTCCACGAGCCTTGGGTCTCGAGCCGTTGCTGGACTCCAGCGACAGCAGCCGCTGCTCGCCGGGGGTTACTTTCTGGTAGGCGAAGCGACTTCTCATAACCACAGGTGACTATTTCTTTTGTCTTAGTGACACTGATGGTAGGCCGGCTTCGATGCGCACATTCAGCTGGTGAGCCTTTGACACAGCCAGTTATGACCCTAACCGCACTATTCTGGATGGTTTCTAGTTTCTGCACGCTTGTTGCTGTTGTAGCTGGGTACCACGCGGAGATAGCATATTCCATGACCGATCGCACATACGCTATATACATTGCGCGTAAGTCTTCTTTACCTGGGCCCCACGTACGGCCTGCCACAGCTTTCAGCGTCGCTATCCGTTTTCTTGCCTTGGCCTTGATGGCGTTTACGTGTGGCGTGAAGGACTGGTTCCAGTCGGAGGTCACACCCAGAAAGACAGGTTGCCGTCGTAGGGGATTCTCTGGTCGTGTATTTTTAGGTGCGGCTCGTAGCTGGCCTGCTTGTTGTGGGTTGAGAAGATGCAGCACTGACACTTTGCGACGTTTATTGACACTTCGTTTTCTTTGCCCAGCTTGTAATTTTATCCAACGCTGACGGTAGTTTTTCATCGGCTCGCTGTATAACCGGGTCAGCGCACCAGATCGCTACGTCGTCCGCATAGATATTTCCTTGGACCGGGGCCGGGATGTCGTCCAGGATGTCATCTTTGAACACCAAGAAAAGTAGGGGCGACAAAACCGATCCTTGAAGAACTCCCTGGTGGAATAGCATAGACTTGCTGGTGGCTTTATTGAAGCGGACCCGACCTTTCCGTGACGACAGAAAGTTTTTGATCCATCGGACGGCTGGAGTCGGAACGCTTTTCTGCAGCAATTTAGCAAGGAAACGTTCCCGAATGGCAGTGTCGAAGGCCCGTGTGAAATCTATCATGGCTGAAACTGACCGGTTGGCAGGTGGTTTTTTCTGGAACCCGTCAGCGACACTTTGGACTATGCGAGCGATTTGGTCTTCGGTACTACGAAGGACTCCAAAACCAGCTTGGAGAGGACTTAACTTTCCCGCGTGTTCTAGGTAGAATTGTAGTCGGGCCTTTATTAGGCTTTCGGCCAGTTTGCTGACACTACTCGTCAGGCTTATGGGGCGATATGACGACGTTTGGTCAGTTGGCTTGTCTTTCTTTGGTATCGGTATAATGTCCGCCTCTCTCCAAGTCTGTGGTACTTCGCCGGTTCTCCAGGACAGGTTAATGAGGTCAAGCAGGTATCTGTTAGCCGTGGTGGTGAGGTTTTTTAGCATTTCATTGCTAATGCCATCTCGTCCGGGGCTCTTATTCTTCTATAGGTTGCGGATTGTCAGTTTCAGCTCAAATTTAGTGAACGGTTGGCACATCGCGTGATCTGAGTCGTCCGAGCCGCCGTTATTCCGTAGCTGTTGTTTTAGACTGATCCTAAGGCTGGTTCGCGCTGCAGATGGTTTCACATAACTGACTTTTTCATATTGTTGGATGAACGCTTTAGCTTTTTCTTGGTCAGTTGACAGCGTTTTACCGGCATAGCTTATTGATTGTTTTGGTGCAGCTTTGGACACTTTTCCGTCAATGGCATGGACAACAGCCCACCCTCGCCTAGGGTCCGTTCTGGCAGAAAGCGTGGATGCGAACTCTTGCCAGCTGGTGGTTTTTACACTTCGGATTAACGCTACCGTTTCCCGCTTGTACTTGACCCATTCAGCTCTTCGGTCAGAATTGCTCTCCGCTTGACGGCGGAGATTTCGACAGTTCTTGATGGCATGCTCGGCTTCTTGGTTCCGCCATGGCGCTCTGTTGGCGACATGGCCTCTGCGAATGGCCCGGAGTGCTGCAGACATCACATTGGCAGTGAAGGCTAGCCGCATGAACTCCAACTTGTTTTGCTGCTGCTTCACCGGGCGCTTGAGAGAAACAAGTGTCTAATATTGTCCGAAAAGCGTTTCAGTTTGCCTTTTTATAGCTCCAGATAGGAACTCCCCCGGTAGTATTTGTTCTCTGCCTGGCTAGGGTTATGGTGGTTAGTATTGGCTGGTGATCTGACAGGGTAGTTGGCTAAATGACCCATTCCACTTGAGTGGTACGCGAGGAATGGCATATAGTTATATAGGTCGGGGGCCGTCGGGCCGTCCCTGGGGTTCGCCCCCAGTCTTGTAGGGGCCCCTGTGTTCAGCGTGACCATGTCTTCTGTTGCTAGCCATTCGTCGATAGTATCTCCCAGATCGTCCCCTGACCCTCTGGTTTCCCACGTTGGCGAGTGGGCATTAAAGTCTCCAGCTATCATTATATACGTTCCTGCCAGTTGGCAAGGCGTTTGGGTCAAAGTTTCGCTGATCGTCACGTTGTCGTTGTATTGGGGGGACATAAACATTCACAATTATAGTCGTAGCCAGCCAGATGCAATTTAACTCCCACTGCGTCGGTGGGCAGATCATTTGCAGCCGTTAGCATTTGTGTCAGCTTGGTTTGGTATACGGTATTGTGTTACGAATTAATATACCAACACCGCCCCCACGAACCGGTCCTTGTCCGCGGGCCTGCCTGCGGTGCTGCCAGATGCAGTTGAATCCGGTAAATTTCATGGTATCTCCTTGTGCGAGGTGGGTCTCTTGAATGAGGGCAGTATCAATATTGTTAGAGCAGATGTAATGTTCGACCCAGGTCTTCTTGGATTTTAACCCACCGGCGTTCCATTGCCACAATCGTACACTTTGCCTTTGGCTGGTTGCTGATATGGCCGGGTTGTGGGTTACCCTGGGGGGCATGGCTGTTGGCATTGTGACAATAGATGGTATACCAGTCACGGTGCCCACCCTGTCAGCGGTGATATTGGTGTTGGTAGAGTGCAGTTCACATTTGGCACATTTCCAGTCTGTTATCATATGCAGAGAAATTCAGCAGTTTGGAGCACGGTTTTACGTGAACCCAGCACCTACACTGGGTACACTTGACACAGTTCTTCGGAGCATTTTTATTGCAGATGGGGCACAGCCAAACTGGACCCGGGTTAGGTTCAATGTAACCGGCGAGGATACGGAGCAGACCCCAGTATGCCGGATTACCGGGGCCCGCTATGAAAAACCCGACACACACAAATATTCCAAGGCCTGTGGGTACTGGGTAGGTTCGGTTGGGGCCCTGGGAGCCTCCGGGATAGGAGTGTGATCACAGGGGCCGGGGAAATGAGAGCCATTTGTTGCCTCTTCCGGGGATATCGGGAGGGGGGTTCTGCCACACCACCAACGGCAAGGTGCTCTCCAGGTGCAGCCCCCTATTCTTCAGTTTGACCACCGGGGTGCTCCCCCTATTCTTCAATTTGACCGGGGGGGGGGTCCTACGCGGCTCAAATTTTTTATCCGAGGGGGGGGGGCCCAAATCGCAAAGGCGGAGGGCAAAACCGCTGAGGGAAGGGGCTGGCCCCCCGGGCCCCCCTTGGCTATCCCACTGCTCCAAGCAACTCCATACACGAGTTCAGAACTGATTCTAATCATGTTTACAATATTACTGAGGAATCGAAATTTTGACTGTTTTCACCTACGAAGCTTAAAAAAATTTTACCAACTTTGAACCATCGGTAGTCCTCGTCTAAGCAAAGTTATCGAAATGTATTCAAATCCCACGAGGCCATCTTTCTAGCTCCAAATTAAGCTAAAATGTTGAGTGTCACACTGAACCACAGCTGAGCCACAGTGGCACAACGTAATGAGAAAAAACCGACGTCGGGGAAAAAACCCAATTTCAACGATCAATAAAAATACCCGTACTTGCTTTAATTTCAGCATCAACTGAATATTCTGAAGACGTTGCCATTGTGTTTGACGACAACAGAGAGTACAAAACTTTCAAGCGACTCTGTCCTTGATTCCTAAAACAGGAATGAACTTTAATTAATAAACAAGATCCAAGAAGGGTCGGGTTAGGGGGGGGGAACATTTTTTTGAGTAGAGCACCTTAGGGGAAGCATTTTGGCTTAGAAAACCTCGATTTCATTTTTTGGATTTTCTGAGATAGACGCCCGAAATCTAAACCCTTAGTGAGGGATGTTTTCGTAATTTTCTTCGGCAATCGGGGTTTTTTGCGCTCTAATCGTGTTTAAATCTAGTCGGAATGTTTACACTTTTTTGGAATCAAAACAGAGGCACTTTGACCCCGTTCCTGCCGAAAAATTGGCCAAATTCACCAGAAACGTCCAATTTTTGACCAAATCCAAACATGACCTCAATTACCTATTGAGCCTCAATAGGCTTAGGCTTGTAGCAGGCGGGGAAAAAACCGCTTTTTCATATTTCGTCATGTAGCTCATAGGCTATACGTTTTCACGGAAAACCAAAAAATCTGTCGTAGGCATAACCTTGCTCTAAACGCTGGGACCGGTTTCATTTCGCCATCTCTTACCGTTTTTTGGCGGGAAGCCAAAAACTTGCAGGGAATAGGGGAACATATCCATTTGGGGAAAAAACCCATTTGTGGGAAAAACCCCACCCCATAAATTACCCGAAAAATGTGTTAGCGGTAGTTTTTCAACGCTATGGCACGTATTCGGAGTAGTAGAGGCCCCTTATGCCAAAACTAAACGCAGATTTGCTATGGGGCCTCAGGTACACAAGTTTGAAAACTGGGATCAAGTGCAGTTGGGGGGGGGATAGTGGACCTATCTTTTGGAGTAGAGCACCTTGAGGAAAGCATTTTTTGTAATAGAACCCCTATCCACAAATTTGGATTTTCTGAGCTATGACCAATTGAAAATTGGATTTTCAGTGTTTTTGGAAGTGAACGTAGGCCAAAGTTCGAAGCCAAAAATGGCTATAATCTTTGTTTTTGGATAGTTTTGAGTGCGTTATGATGTTTTAAGGCATCGTGTAGACTTAGTTGGCAGGATTCTCTAGGCTACGCTGGCAGGATTTTTTCTGAGAATTTCGATTTTTTATCGCCTAAGCCAGAGCCTAAGAAGGAAAGGCACGTCTAAGCCTATTTATTCGGTTTGTTTGGCGTTTAAACAAGGGAAATTAACAGGCTACAGTTAAAAACCTACAATAGGTTTTAAATACCTACAATAGGTTAAAAAACTGGTAATAGTACCACAGAATACTACTTTCCGGTTTCCGCTGCAAAGGAACCTCAAAATGACAAAGTCCGACTATTAGGCCCGTATTCCAGAATTCGATCAAGAAAGTGTCAGTATGCGCATTTGTGTTGATAATAAACGTCTTTTTGCACTACCATGAGTCTTTTGTGGTAGCTACTAGCTTTTCGACATCACCAGACCATTTTCAAAAGTGGGTCCCCCGCCCCCACCAACGAAAGGAGGGACCTGCCACTGCGACACAGGAAAAACTATTTTAAAACAGAAACCGAAAATTACAGAAATGTGAAAGAAAAATTTCGGTTAATTTTCAGTCCTTTTTCTGTCAGTTTTCGAAGCAGAAAAACGGTTTTCGATTACTTTTCCTCCACTTTTCCGGCAAATTTCTGTCACTTTTTCGTAATTTTTCGGTTATTTTTCCGACAAAAAGTCCAAGTTTCCGCCACTATTCCGTTGATTCATTTCAGTTAGTTTTCCGTTATTTTTCCTCTTTATTTTTTTTCACTTTTTTCCGCTTTATTTCTTTCAGTTTTCTGTTAAGTTTACTTTGCCCTTTCCGCGTTTTTTCTTTACTGTTTCCGCCAGGGTTTTTTTTTGTGCAAAACCCTGTGCAAATGCACACTTTTTTAAAATTTTGCACACAAAAATTAAAATTTTGCACAATAATGCACACTGCCCGATGGGCCTAGGACATGCTGAAAATGCACTGTTTTTAATGCAAAATCGAAAAAAAATTCTTGGGGCTGCCGCCCCCAGACCCCTGCATCAACTGACATCACTGGCGGTATCATCAACGGCGGCAGGTTTTTATACTGCTTTTTGGCAAATGGCGCATGATTTGCGTAATTGTTGTTCAAATTGCCCCCTTTGAATTTTATGGCCCGCCAAAAAATTTCCGTTTCGTCTTTCATTAACCATTTTGCCCGAGAAATAAAAAATTCTGCATTTTCAGGGGACTGCTGTCCCAGATTTCAGCACAATGACCCAGGTTCCTAAACAAGTGTTGATGAAATACTATGTTTTCCAATGCAAAATTTTTTCAAAATGCTACAAAAGCTGTGGCTTCTGGGGGCTGCCTCCCCCTGACCTCCGCCAATTATGTTTTTATCTTTTGTTATCAACTGCCAACTATCTTTTGTTTTTAATTTTTCTATCGGAAAAAATTTCTGATATATATATATGTCTCCAGTTGACCGAATTGGGCCTAACAATTGGAAAAACTCGCCAATTTTTATCGGGAGCTAGCAGCCCCCAGACCCCTACACCTTTTTGGTTTAGTAATCTTGCGTTTGAAGGCGTTTTATGCGTGTTAAAATTGCTAAAAAGTGCTTTTTAACCCATTACAAAAAATTGAAAAGTCATTCCCTCCCCGGACTTTTTTTTCTGGGTACGCCACTGATACGTACGACCTCTAGAGGTATAAAAACGCGCATATTTGCTTCTATATAGGCGAAGAAAACACATTTACAGTTTGCACAGAAAAATAAAATTTTGCACACTAAAATTAAAATTTTGCACAATTATGCACACAAAATTTTTTGAAAAAAAACCCTGGTTTCCGCTTTATTTCGTTCACTTTTCCGCTTTTTTTCTTTTACTTTTCCGCTTCATTTCGTTCAGTTTTCCGCTTCTTTTCGTTCACTGTTCCGCTTCTTTTCGTTTACTTTTAAACTTTTTTTCGTTCAATTTTACGCCGCATTTCCCTACTTTTGCAGCTATATATTTTGCTATGTATATATTTCGGTTGAATTTCGGCAAAATATAATTATATAATCATGGGCGTAGCCATGGGGGGGGACGGTTTATAGCATGCATGTATATGAGGGAGGGATGGGAATGGGAGCCTCCAAAATCAAGGGGCCGGGGGGGAGGGTCCCGGAAATGTGGGCAAAATTTAATAAAAACGGCACTTTTTTGGGAAAGTTTCACAAACTCTTGCAAAATTTAGGGTATTTTTGGTCGGTCCTGGGGTCCAAAATTTGGCCAGAAAGGTCTTCCCCCAAAATTTTGACCCCGTTACATGTATGGTTCAAGGGTCTCTGAAATCCCCTTTTGGTCGAACCAAAGAAATAGTAAAAAAAGAGGATCAAGTGCAGTTGGGGGGGGGGATAGTGGACCTATTTTTTGGAGTAGAGCACCTCAAGTGAAGCATTTTTTGTAATAGAACCCCTATCCACAAATTCGCATTTTCTGAGCTATGACCCCTTAAAACATGCATTTTCAGTGTTTTTGGAAGTAAACGTAGGTCAAAGTTTGAAGCCAAAAATGGCTATAGTGGTGTGAAAAAAAGCCCTACGCGTTTTGCGGGGAAAAAAACCTTGGTGCTTCCTGGCCGAACCTTTAGACATAGGCCCATTTGGCATTTTGAGTATGTAGGTGGAAAGCGCATCCCAAACTGACTTACCACACCAATTTATGAAATATCAAAATTTCGCATGTTGAAAAATTTCAAAGTGACAAAATGTTCCAAATTTTTGACTTGTCATAATTTTTCACAAAAACACTTTTGGCCAACGCCGTTTGCATCTTTCAAGAGAGTTACCTTTCCTCTATACTTCTAAAGCACAAAAACAGTGAAAAACGTTGTGGTTGAACTGTGACTGTTTGTGCGGGAAAAAAACCCTATTGCGGGGAAAAAACCCTATTTTGTTTGGCGATATTTTTTTGCTAAACTCACCCATTGTTGCTACTAAAGTTGATTAATCTGGCCTAACAACATGCGTAGAGTTCACTAAAACCGTTTATTTGGCCGCAAAACGTCGTTTTTTGTCATTTTGGGCCATACCCCGCCACCCCTTACGAAGCCTGTTTTGGTGATGTTTCACCAAAATTTGGCATTTTTTGCAATATTTAGGTTTTAGCTGCTGCGTACCACTTAAATCCAAGAATGATAGACGCGGGCGATGTTTTTCTACTGTTTCTAACGTAACACAGGAAAACCAGGAATCTGAATTTTCTGTAAAATTTTTTCGGTTACGGATTTTTCAGATGTTTTTTACCCTTTCCATTCAGAGACATTTTACAGACTTTTAGAGGAATTTCAGATAAATTTCAGAGAAGTTCAGGGGAAATTCAGAGAATTTCACCCAGAATTCAGAGACTCTGAATTTTATCTGAAAAAAATGTTACTGACTTTTCAGATAGATTTCAGATACTTTTTACAAGAATTTCAGATAAAATTTACCTGATATTTACAGATGTGAAAAACATGTGAATTTTCTCTGAAACTCGTGTAAAAAGTATCTGAAATTTATCTGAAAAGCCAGTAACACTTTTTTCAGATAAAATTCAGAGTCTCTGAATTCTGGGTGAAATTCTCTGAATTTGCCCTGAACTTCTCTGAAATTTATCTGAATTTCCTTTGAAAGTCTGTAAAATGTCTCTGAATGGAAAGGGTAAAAAACATATGAAAAATCCGTAACCGAAAAAATTTTACAGAAAATTCAGATTTCCTGGTTTTCCTGTGTAATAAGCGCAAAAATTTGTTTTTTTTAAAATTTTAAATACGAAAAAA
Source organism: Trissonchulus sp. WLG1_4 (assembly GCA_030248245.1). Lineage (NCBI taxonomy): Eukaryota > Metazoa > Nematoda > Enoplea > Enoplida > Ironidae > Trissonchulus > Trissonchulus sp. WLG1_4. Next base: position 11,526 of record JASANF010018777.1, on the reverse strand, counting down.
ATGTAGATTTCGGGTGAAGTCATTTCTGCCAAAAAGGGTCGATTTTAGAAGAATCATTGTGAGTCACATGGGTGTCGGAGACTCGGAGAAACGGTTTTTTTAGTCCATACTGCAGCCTAAGAGTTGTAGAACACGATGAAATTGTGTTTATACTCACTGCTAATAGAACAACCAGAAAAAGTGATGGGGTTTTTTCCCCGCATTAGGGTTTTTTTCCACGCATAGGGTTTTTTTCCCGGAGGTTTCGAGACTCATTACTCAGAAACGTGAGTAGTTACAATCCATTTTATTAGTGCAACAGTTAGGCGAAATATGGCCGTTATAACAGCCGCGAGCATTAATGGATCCGATTTATGTGGAGCACAGGACGACCCGAAAAGTTGAAAATAAGGTTTTTTTCCCGCACCACTATATAATCTTTGTTTTTGGATATTTTTGAGTGCATTTTGATGTTCTAAGGCATCGTCTAGGCTTAGCTCATAGCTGGCAGGATTCCCTAGGCTAAGCTGGCAGGCTTTTTCCTTAAATTTTCGATTTTTTTAGTACCTAAGCCTGAGCCTAAGCCTAAGCCCTAAGCCTAAGCCCAAGCCTAAATTGAGGCCCAGTTTGAATTTGGTCAAAAATTGGACGTTTCTGGTAAATTTGGCCAATTTTTCGGCAGGAACGCCTTTGTTTTGATTCCAAAAAATTTATTAACATTATTCCGACTCCATTTAAACACGTTTAGAGCGCAAAAAACACCGGTTTCCGAAAAAAATTAAGAATATGTCCCTCACTGAGGGTTCAGATTTCGGGGGGTCATATCTCAGAAAATCCAAAAAATGAAATAAGGGTTCTTGAAGCAAAAATGCTTCCACCAAGGTGCTCTACTCAAAAAAATAAGTCCACTATTCCCCCCAACTGCATTTAAGGGGGCGCTCCGGGAATCAAGGATTTGGGCCGTATTTTTTAAAAACAGCCAAAATGACCTATCATTCTTGAAGGAAAGTTGTCCAAAATACTATTTCTGATGTTTTGACGTGCATATCTCCATAGCAAAAAATTTGGAAAAAATTGGACAATTTACTGATTTTATTCGACTTTTACACAGATTCAGCAAGTAAGCCAGTGCATCAACGCTTTTTGAGGTTTTGCAAACAGACGATACGTAGATTTTATTAGTCGTAATTAAAAATTAAAACAATTTTATTGCGTTCTGTGCAAAAAAATTGCGCAAGAAACCATTTTCAGAAGCAGCAGACTCAAATATAGGCTGTGTGAATACAAAACCAATTTTTCGGCATTCGATTATAAAATGCTGGTAAGATATTTTTCTACAAAATTTTGCACAATTATTGCCTTAGGCTCTGCGCAGTTGAACAATCTTTTAGTTTTTTGAAATAAAGCTTAGAAATTTTTTTATATGAATTTTATTGCTCTGAGTTCGACTTCGAAAACACATAATGACATTTTTTATCTAAATCCGACATAAATGTTAAAAACCAAAATAATGTTCAACTAGAGAAGCACATAAGCTACATTTTGGTATATATATAAAGTATGACTATACGCAAAGTATAAACAGGGTTATCGTTTGCCGAAAATTCACTCACGTTTGGTGCTCTGGGAGTCACGTGATTTGAAATTTTGCCTCCAGTGTTCCTTTGTGCCACGCCATACTCTATATATGTATAGTAAAGTTTGACATTTGCCAACTTATTTGCCAATTTTCGATATAACCCCCGATTCCCGTAGCGCCCCCTTAAATTTGTTTTTCCAGCCTTTTTTAGTTTTTTTACTATACTTTTCTGATTGTTTGATAATGCGATGTAAGTATTTTTAGATTTTTCAAACTTTCTCAAAATACGATCTAGTTTTTTTTTCTAATTTTTTTCTGGTTTTTTCTGACTTTTTTCTAACTTTTTTCTGCTTTTACTAAATCGTTTTGTAACATTCTTAAAGTCCATCGTATACCTTTTATGTCATGTTGTATATCATATATATCGTCATTGTACATTAATTTTTGGGTTTCTTCCTTTTTTCAGACGATACGTAAATTTTATTAGTCGTAATTAAAAATTAAAACAATTTTATTGCGTTCTGTGCAAAAAAATAGCACAAGAAACCATTTTCAGAAGCAGCAGACTCAAATATAGGCTGTGTGAATACAAAACCAATTTTTCGGCATTCAATTATAAAATGCTGGTAAGATATTTTTCTACAAAATTTTGCACAATTATTGCCTTAGGCTCTGCGCAATTGAACAATCTTTTAGTTTTTTGAAATAAAGCTTAGAATTTTTTTTATATGAATTTTATTGCTCTGAGTTCGACTTCGAAAACACATAATGACATTTTTTATCTAAATCCGACATAAATGTTAAAAACCAAAATAATGTTCAACTAGAGAAGCACATAAGCTACATTTTGGTATATATATAAAGTATGACTATACGCAAAGTATAAACAGGGTTATCGTTTGCCGAAAATTCACTCACGTTTGGTGCTCTGGGAGTCACGTGATTTGAAATTTTGCCTCCAGTGTTCCTTTGTGCCACGCCATACTCTATATATGTATAGTAAAGTTTGACATTTGCCAACTTATTTGCCAATTTTCGATATAACCCCCGATTCCCGGAGCGCCCCCTTAAATTTGTTTTTCCAGCCTTTTTTAGTTTTTTTACTATACTTTTCTGATTGTTTGATAATGCGATGTAAGTATTTTTAGATTTTTCAAACTTTCTCAAAATACGATCTAGTTTTTTTTTCTAATTTTTTTCTGGTTTTTTCTGACTTTTTTCTAACTTTTTTCTGCTTTTACTAAATCGTTTTGTAACATTCTTAAAGTCCATCGTATACCTTTTATGTCATGTTGTATATCATATATATCGTCATTGTACATTAATTTTTGGGTTTCTTCCTTTTTTCAGACGATACGTAAATTTTATTAGTCGTAATTAAAAATTAAAACAATTTTATTGCGTTCTGTGCAAAAAAATAGCACAAGAAACCATTTTCAGAAGCAGCAGACTCAAATATAGGCTGTGTGAATACAAAACCAATTTTTCGGCATTCGATTATAAAATGCTGGTAAGATATTTTTCTACAAAATTTTGCACAATTATTGCCTTAGGCTCTGCGCAATTGAACAATCTTTTAGTTTTTTGAAATAAAGCTTAGAAATTTTTTTATATGAATTTTATTGCTCTGAGTTCGACTTCGAAAACACATAATGACACTTTTTATCCAAACCTGACGTCAATGTTAAAAACCAAAATAATGTTCAACTAGAGAAGCACATAAGCTACATTTTGGTATATAAAGTGTGACTATACGCAAAGTATAAGCAGAGTTATCGTTTGCCGAAAATTCACTCACGTTTGGTGCTCTGGGAGTCACGTGACATGATCATGTGATTTGAAATTTTGCCTCCAGTGTTTTTTTGTGCCATAATACATATATTTAAAGTAAAGTTTGACATTTGCCAATTTTTTTGCCAATTTTAGATGTAACCCCCGATTCCCGGAGCGCCCCCTTAAAGGGGTAGTGTCGCGAAAGCAGTTTTGCTCATAGGCTGTGAAAATAAAACTTTTTGGGGACATAAAAGTTTGAAAAATCAAGCCAGATATCAGATTGGCCAGCTTGTGAAGTACACATCATGTGTGGACGCACAATTTTTTGCGACAAATAAGAAAAAAAAATTGAAGGTTCCTTTTTCTTCTGATTTGAAAATAAGCGCCTAGATTTTCCACAATTTATCATTATTTCTATTACTATTTTACATTTAAGGGGGCGCTCCGGGAATCAGGGGTTACATCGAAAATTTTTAAAAAAGTTGGCAAATGTCAACCATTACTATACATATATGCAGTATGGCACAAAAGAACACTGGAGGCAAAATTTGAAATCACGTGATCATGTCACGTGACTCTCAGAGCACCAAACGTGCGTGAATTTTCGGCAAACGATAACTCTGCTTATACTTTGCGTATAGTCACACTTTCTATACCAAAATTTAGCTTACGTGCTTCTCTAGTTGAACATTATTTTAGTGAACATTATTTTAGTTTTTAATATTTATGTCAGGTTTGAATAAAAAATTTCATTATGTGTTTTCGAAGTCGAACTCTGAGCAATAAAATTCATATAAAAAAATTTCTAAGCTTTATTTTAAAAAACTAAAAAATTGTTCAACTGCGCAGAGCCTAAGGCTATAATTGTGCAAAATTTTGTAGAAAAATATCTTACCAGCATTTTATAATCGAATGCCAAAAAATTGGTTTTGTATTCACAAAACCTATATTTGAGTCTGCTGCTTCTGAAAATGGTTTCTTGCGCAATTTTTTTGCACAGAACGCAATAAAATTGTTTTAATTTTTAATTACGACTAATAAAATCTACGTATCGTCTGTTTGCAAAACCTCAAAAAGCGTTGATGCACTGGCTTACTTGCTGAATCTGTGTAAAAGTCGAATAAAATCAGTAAATTGTCCAATTTTTTCCAAATTTTTTGCTATAGAGATATGCACGTCAAAACATCAGAAATAGTATTTTGGGCAACTTTCCTTCAAGAATGATATGTCATTTTGGCTGTTTTTAAAAAATACGGCCCAAATCCTTGATTCCCGGAGCGCCCCCTTAACCCGAAAAAGGGTGCCTTTTTGGGTTTTTGTGGTTCGGCCGGAAAAATTTTCCGGCACGTCTCCAATTGACTACGATCTCTAATTGGCAGCCGCCCCCACACGACCAAAGCTTTGATTTGATGTGCATATTGTGATAAATTTTTTTGAATTTTTCGGACATTTTTGTAGCTGTGACATAAAAATTTTTGTTTCAATATAAAATGATTACTTTTATCACTAAAATATGCGGTTTCCAGGTTTAAATTGATGTATTAAACATACGAATACGATAAAGCTTTGCTGAGTTATTTAGCCATGAAAATAGCAAATCAAAAATGAAAAACCTAAAAAGCTGATAAATTTTCGAAAAAGTCAAATTTTTGATTTAATTTCTTAAAAAATTGAGTATGGCTTTTGGTAACTTTTTCAACGGAAATATGCAGTCCTAGGAAAGGTCTAATTTTTGAAAAAGTGAAACGTGTGGGTAAACTGTTGTTACGCAGTTCAGCCAAAATTAGAACTCAACTCAGTCTTTACAGTATATGCAGAATGACCAGATAAGTTAGCACAGCATGTAGTCAGAGAGTACATGGACAGAATCTTTAAAAGCTATACAATAACAAGTACTGTGTGAACATTGAGTTTCTTATTGTCAACACTCCCCCTTGTTCACACTTTTATTATTTGTTTAGTTCTGTTTAGCAATTTCATTTTCTTTATATTGAGCCACCCCCATCTCTTGACGCAGAGTTTTAAAACGGTCTCTCGGTAGCGGCTTTGTAAGAATATCAGCAACCATTTGCTTGGTGGGGCAATATTCTAACTGAATAGCGCCTTGTTGAACAGCCTCGCGAATGTAATGGAATCTAATGTCAATGTGTTTTGTCCGAGCGTGTCCAACTGGATTTTTTTGCTATGGCGATGGCGCCTTGATTGTCTTCCTTGATGATGACAGGCTTATTGTCCGTAACACCTAGGTTTTTAAGCAATCGTTTAATCCAGATTGCTTCATGAGTAGCAGCACTAAGAGCAATATATTCGGCTTCTGAAGTTGACAGTGCTACCACAGCTTGCTTTTTACTAGACCAACTAATTGGTCCCCCATTAAAAAGGAACAGGTTTCCAGACATAGAGTGACGATCATCTAGGCAGCCAGCCCAGTCAGAATCTGAAAACCCAATGAGTTGGCCTGATTTTGATCTCCTGTAACTAACACCCATGTTTACAGAATGCTTAAGGTATCGAAGAATTCTTTTTGCTGCAGTCAGGTGGGCTTCAATTGGATTTGAACAGTATCTGGCCACAACTCCCACTGCTTGCGAGATGTCTGGTTGAGTCGCAATAGCGATGTAAAGCAATGTTCCAACTGGCGACTGGTACTGGGTTTTGCTTACAGTTTTACTGATTCCGTCATCTTTCAAAAGTTTGACGTTCGTATCGGCTGGGTCGCTGCTGTTTTAGCGTTCTCCATTCCAAACCTTTCTAACAGATTCAGGACATACTCACTTTGATGCAAAACCAGTGTTTCCCCCTTCATGTCCTGAACGGCACTCACCCCCAGCAGGTAATGAAGCTGACCCATGTCCTTCATTTTGAACCGAGTAGCCAAATCTTGCTTGACCTTTTCTATGTCTTTGCTGGTTTCGGTGAGAATTAGAAGGTCATCGACGTATACAACCACAACAGTCAGCGATGCCATCGTTCTTTTGACAAACACGCATGGGTCACTTTCTGCTTGTATGAACCCGATCGATAACATGTGCTCCCGGAATGTTATATTCCAGCATCTTGGTGACTGCTTTAGACCGTAGAGTGATCGCTTCAGTTTGCAGACCTTTTCTTCTTCACCAGTTTTCACATATCCCTCCGGTTGTTTCATGTAAATTTCCTCATCTAACCGGCCATTTAGAAATGCTGCGACGACATCCATTTGGTGAATTAGCATTCCTCGTTGAACAGCGAATCCTAGAAGGGTTCGAATAAACGTGAACTTTACGACAGGGGAAAACGTTTCGTCGTAGTCCACTCCATATTTTTGGGAAAGCCCCTTCGCTACTAGACGACCTTTGAAGCGTTCTATGGTTCCGTCATTTTTGTGCTTCACCCTGAAAATCCATTTGCAGTCTACAGGTTGTCGTCCAGCAGGCAAATCTGTTAGCTCCCAAGTTTCATTTTCCATTATGGAACTGTACTCTGCATCTGCTGCCTCCTTCCATTGAGCCGCTTGCTCACTTTCCAGTGCTTCCTTCAAAGTTTTTGGCTCAACTATCTGGTAGGCACGTAGAGCACAGTGCAGAGTGTGGGATTCATTTTGCTTTAAAGTCGGTTTCTCAACGTAGTCATCAAAGCCGAATCTCACAGGCTTCTTTTTCCGTCTTCCAGACTTTCTTGGAACAGTTTCGTTGTCCGTTTCTTCCTCAGACCCTGCTTGACTTTGACGATCGATTTCAAGACTCTTTTCTTTAGCGCTGGTTCGTTTCAAAAATATACCCACTTGATCAGTTCTCCCGAAGTCAGTTTCATCGAACGCCACATTACGACTAATCACAATTTTCTGCTTACATTCGTCAAATAGGCGGTAACCTTTTGATCGCAACGAATAGCCAACGAATCTCAATTTTTGCGCCTTTGGATCCAACTTTTTTCTTTCTGGTTCCGGTACATGAGCATACGCGACACAGCCAAACACACGTAGTTTGGTTAGATCTGGGGCTCTACCATACCATTTTTGAAATGGGGAAAGTTGGTTCTCAAGGGCTGATGATGGCATTCTATTTCGAATGTAAGCTGCCGTCGCAACAGCTTCCGCCCAAAATTTGTTTGGCAGCTGAGCGTGAAAGAGCATCGACCGTGCTGACTCTATCAATGTTCGATTCATCCTCTCAGCTACACCGTTTTGTTGCGGTGTATAGGGCACTATGACTTCATGGCGAATCCTTTTTTCTTTCAGGAACTTTTCAAACCCGTGTGAAGTATATTCACCAGCGTTGTCAGTTCGTAGAGCTCTAATCTTTTGATCACAACTGATAGTGATCTGTGCTTCGTACTCCTTGAATCGTGCCAGCACCTCCGATTTCTTTTTCAAAAAATACACATCGCACCGTCTCGTATAGTCATCAGTAAACGTCAGCAGGTACAAACAGCCACCCACTGATCGAGTCTGAAACGGGCTGCATATGTCACTATGCACAAGCTCGAGTTTTCTGAACGAATGGCGACCAACTTGCGGTGGGTGTGGTTTTCTTTGCATCTTGCCTTTAACACATCCCTCACAGAACGACAGGTTGCCCTGACTTTTCTGTTTCAGCAATTTTATATTCCCTTTCCTGATCATCAGCCTTAACCGATCTTTGTGGACGTGACCCAAACGTTGGTGCCACAAGTCAAACTCTGACTCATATCCACAAACTTTCAGGGATACATGCTTTGCTGGGATTGTTTGGCAGTCCAGGTAGTGCTGTCTTCCTTCTCTCGAGCCTCTACCTAGAATTTTTCCTTTGCTATTACTTATTTCACACCTTCCATGACCAAATCGGACAAGTTTGCCTTTGTCCTCAACTGCTGGCACGGAGAACAGGTTACAGCCTCTCGGCATATCTGGCACATACAAAACATTTCCTAGGTTTACCTGATGTTGGCAATCTTGACCTAGGTTCATGTTCATAATAACCGTACCACTGCCAACCGCTTTGATTTCACCATTGGCTGTCAAAACTGTTTCCGGCACTGAAAAGTCTTTGTAGTTGGTCAATAGTTCTTTTTCCGGTGTCATATGACTAGACGCGCCCGAGTCCACCAACCAGCGGATCTCGTGAGCCGATGCTTGCAAGCCCACAAGGGCAGTGAAGGAAACGTCAGTCTCATTCTCCTCCTTTTCCGCTGCTTTGTTACCTTTGTGGAACTTGTCTTTAGGCCCCAATTTCCGTCCTTTCCCTCCTTTGCCACCCAAACTCTCCATTTTTGAAGAAGCGCTTGATGAACATCGTCCAAAGTCAAATTTCTAGGACCTCTACTGTTGTGGCAAAACTGTCCGGCATACTGCCCAGTAAAGTCACAATTTGGTCCTCCTCCGCTACAGGAGCTCCTAACGCTGCTAGTTTATCTGTCAAATCCTGCATATAGTTTAAATGTTCTTGTAACAGAATTCCTTCTTTCATTTCAGCTCGGAAATATTGCTTCTTTATAATGTACTTGTTGGTCACTGAGTCTCTTTCGAAATGGCGTTTCAAAGCACTCCAGGCATCTTTGGGATTATTGTGCGTCCGCACTATGTGCAGTTGACAGTGAGAGATTGCACCGGCCAATAGTGCGAGAGCTTGGTTTTCTTTATCTTCGAAAGCCTCTTTTGCCTCCACACATGCACCCGGTTCCAGGACATCCGTCCCCTCCACAATCTTCCACAGTCTTTGTCCCTTCAGTGCGCACGTGATTTGATACTTCCAATTTTCCCAATTGTCACCTGTGAGCTTGTCAACTTTCACTTTCGAAATATCCATCATTACAGTTACAAATTCAGCAAATGAAACTGTAATAATGTTCAGCAAAGCCAATCAAAGCAAAATTTAACGTAAGTTAATGCCCGCACGTCGTTACTGGGCCCATAACCTGTTGTTACGCAGTTCAGCCAAAATTAGAACTCAACTCAGTCTTTACAGTACATGCAGAATGACCAGATAAGTTAGCACAGCATGTAGTCAGAGAGTACATAGACCGAATCTTTAAAAGCTATACAATAACAAGTATTTCAACTAGTTATAAGTACTGTGTGAACATTGAGTTTCTTATTGTCAACATAAACCTGCACCCGTATTCATAAAAGTGCAAGCTCGGCTTTTTATCCGAACTTTGAGCAAGCCCGGCTTAAAATCCCGGCTTTTCGTATTCATAAAACCAAGCTCGGCTTTTTATCCAGGCTTTTTGGTATTCATAAAAGCTGGGATAGAAAGCCGAGCTTATGGTATTCATAAAAATCAAGCTCGGATTATAATCCCGGCTGCCACGTATATTTTATTGATTTTTTCATTATGAATAAAAAGCTCGGATAAAAAGCCAGGCTTGAACAAGCCTGGATTAAACAAAAAGCTCGAATAAAAATCCAAGCTTGCGCATAAGCCTAGCTATTTATCCCGGCTTTTTCAAGCCAGACTTACGGATAAAAAGTCGAGCTTTTTATCTCAACTTTTATGAATACCGGCCCTGACATTTTTGCGTAGCGAAATCGACTACTTTTTTTGGACAGAAGACCCAGCTGCCGATTGCATTCGAGTTGAAAGTTTGCACAATGAAAGATAGAATATAAATGCAGACGTGAAAGTTTTTCGATTTTCAAATTTTAGCTCGCAGCACTTTTTCTAGTCGCTCGAACACAACAGATTTTTGAAAAATCGATTTTTTGCAAAATCAAAAATAGAAATCAAAAATCGAAGATCAATCACGCCTAGATCTTTAAAAGATCTTTCTATCGATACCAAGACCATCAAAATCGGTTGAAGTTTCGATGATCTGAGCTAGGTCAAAAACAAAATTAGTGTGAATAGGAAATTTGACATTGTCATAAAATTTGACACATTCACATTGACGTGCTGAATTGTAAATCGTTGGTTTTTTTGATGTCTCTTTGATGTACAATTAAAGTGGTATTGCTATTTATTGCATGAGCTGAGCGCGGAACAACAGTTTTGTTGCTGAGCGCTACCTTAACGTGATTGAGCGACTCACAAGATGCAATTTTTGATGAATTTGATTGATACACTGAAAAACACTGAAATCGCGATTTTTGGAAAACATAAATTTGCTTATATTTTTTAAATACTATCGATTTGCGCAAAATCAAACTTTGCGACCTCTCGAAGTCGACAAGGGGCATTAATGTGCCAAATTTAAACTTTTTTCGTTGAGCCAATTTTTTGAAATCGCAAGCTCAAAATTTGCATTTGTATTCACACGCACTATATTTCTGTCTCATGCAGAAAATATTGCGTTAGTTCACAAAAAATTTATACCACACAAATAAAACACTAACAATTTTTAAGTATGTTCCAGTAAAACACAGCTGCTAGTGCTTTCAGCCTTTCAAATTCATTACATACGTGTAAATGTACTGGTTGGTGAAGGCATTTCCGTGAAAATTTATTTTTCTTGCTGAAATTTGCTCAATAATTTTCAAAAAGTTTTTACGTGATATGCACATGAAATTGAAGGAAATTCACTTCTGAACAACTTTTGTTCTTACGATGCATGTTTATTTTTGCACGTTTTCAAAATAATGGCCAAAACCCACATTTCAGGAGTGCCACCTAAACTTGCTTGCATTGAGTTCCATTGAGTTTAGAGTGTGTGTGTGTCTATGTGGGTGAGTGTATGTGTCTAGAGGTTGCATTTTATTTCAAATTTCACAGATTACCAGTGATATTTGTACTTGCTTGCAGAAGTTCCATTGAGTTTCAAATAAGTTCTATAGAACTCTAGAAATGTTTAAATATGCCAAAGAGTTCCAGTAAATGTTGCAGCACTAATTTTTGAATCTCATTTCTCAGCACTAAAAGATGCGAGCTCCAATGTAAAAACACTTTTACAGAGGACTACCCTTCCTCTATTCATGACCGCAGTGGCAGGTCCATCCTTCTTTTGTACAAGGGAGGCGCATGACCGAAATTAGACGGGGTAAAAAAAATCCATGTGGGAGAAAAATAACCCATTTTTTGAAAATGGTCTGGTGATGTCGAAAAACCTAGTAGCTACCCCAAATGACTCACGGTAGTGCAAAAAGACGTTTATTATCAACACAAATGCGCATATTGATGTGAAATACTTATGGTCTAGATTCCAAGTCCGAGCCGAAGTGTCTCCGTCCTAGGCTAAAAAATAGGGCCGCAGCTCGCTCACTACCCAAAAACTACCCAGAACCCATAAAAACTACGTAAAAT
>JASANF010018776.1:0-30318 GCA_030248245.1 Trissonchulus sp. WLG1_4 | reverse complement strand
TTATATATAGGGTTGCGAAGTGTAAAAAAGTAAAAAAGTAAAAAACGTTTTTTACACTTTTTCTACAGTAGCAAAATTTCGGACTTTTTTACAACTTTATTACACTTTTTTACACCTACTTTTTAACACTTTTTTACACCTACTTTTTACACTTTTTAACACTTTTTTACACCTACTTTTCGCACTTTTTTACAAATATTTTACTAATTTTGCGAATTTTCTGAAAAAAATTGGTCGGAAAGAAAAAAATTGAAAAAAAATTTCAAGTCTCGCATTTACCAAAATTCACTCAAATTCGAAGTCACCAAAATTTTTTCTTCATAAAAACCCTTATACAAAAATGTTTCCGTGTTGGCCCGGCTTGTTGTTGGTGCGGGTGGTTTTTGGGGGGGGCTGAAACTTCCATCTATGTTGGTTATAACACTTCAGGAACTTGTAGCGTATGATTTGCTTTATGTATAATTTCTAATTTTTGGGGTCGTGCGGCGTGCTTCCCGACCCAAGGGTACGACCTAGCATCCACATTCGTGAAAGTTGAATTATTGGTACAATGGATTGTTTGTATTACGAATTCGTTTATATTTTGTGATGAAGCTGAGCGCTTTTTTCCGCAAGTAAGATTTTGTCCTACACATGTAAAAAATTTCCAGCGTATTATATACAGTCTAGTGTGTGGGTAACAGGGTTTTTTTTTTGTGCAAAACCCTGTGCAAATGCACACTTTTTTAAAATTTTGCACACAAAAATTAAAATTTTGCACAATAATGCACACTGCCCGATGGGCCTAGGATATGCTGAAAATGCACTGTTTTTTATGCAAAATCGAAATAAAATTCTGGGGGCTGCCGCCCCCAGACCCCTGCATCTACTGACATCACTGGCGGTATCATCAACGGCGGCAGGTTTTTATACTGCTTTTTGGCAAATGGCGCATGATTTGCGTAATTGTTGTTCAAATTGCCCCCTTTGAATTTTATGGCCCGCCAAAAAATTTCCGTTTCGTCTTTCATTAACCATTTTGCCCGAGAAATAAAAAAATTCCGCATTTTCAGGGGACTGCTGTCCCAGATTTCAGCACAATGACCCAGGTTCCTAAACAAGTTTTGATGAAATACTATGTTTTTCAATGCAAAATTTTTTCAAAATTCTACAAAAGCTGTGGCTTCTGGGGGCTGCCGCCCCCAGACCTCCGCCAATTATGGCATACACATTTTTTGCAAGATTAAGTCAAGGAAGGTAGGTTGAGTTCCCCTCGCTCAAAAAATTTCTTGGATCTGCATCTGACAGCCATTGTGCGAATGCCAGTAATTCCAATATTTAGAATTTCAGCACACCAACATAAACATAGCAGCAACCAGCAAGGGCGTACCCAGGGTGGACGGATGGTGGGAATCCCCCGCCCCCGAAATTTTTTCCAAGTTATTTTATCCACAAGGGTCCCGCCTTTGGTTTATATATATATATATATATATGGTCCGGCCGGAAAAATTTTCTGATACGTCTCCAATTGACCAAATTTGGCATAAAAATCAAAATTTTCCCCAATTTTTTTCTGGGGGCTGCCGCCCCCAGACCCCTGCGACTCTGTGGCTTACTAGGCCTTGTTATTACATATCTTTCATTAAAGCCTATTGATGTATACACGAGTACATTATGCTGCATTTACATGTCTACACGAGTAAATACTACAGCTACATTTACTTGTGTTATATACACTGTTTGATGTGACGTTACTTACTATCTTTTGTTTTAATTTTTCTATCGGAAAAAATTTCTGATATATACGTCTCCAGTTGACCGAATTGGGCCTAAAAATTGGAAAAAATTGCCAATTTTTATTGGGAGCTAGCAGCCCCCAGACCCCTACACCTTCTTGGTTTAGTAATCTTGCGTTTGAAGGCGTTTTATGCGTGTTAAAAATGCTAAAAAGTGCCTTTTCACCCATTACAAAAAATTGAAAAGTCATTCCCTGGCCGGACTTTTTTTTCTGGGTACGCCACTGATACGTACGACCTCTAGAGGTTTAAAACGCGTATATTTGCATCTATATAGGCGAAGAAAACACATTTACACTTTGCACAGAAAAATAAAATTTTGCACACTAAAATTAAAATTTTGCACAATTATGCACACAAAATTTTTTGAAAAAAAAAACCCTGTTATATAGACACACTTCTGTCTAGCGTTAAAAGATAGCTAATGGCTCAATTTAGGGGCAAAATAAAGACGTGCGTTTTCCCCCGATGGGACTCTTCCTTCTTTCTGATTTTACATAACAGAAACAGCTTATCTACAATACATAAGCAAGCGACAGATAATTGAAACATGTTACCGGTTCGGCGGTCACAAATTTCAACCTGGTCTCAAACAGTTTAGAAAACGTGTAAATATCATTCTAGGCTATAAAATACTTTTTTACACTTTTTTACAGTTTTTTACACTTTTTAACACTTTTTTACACTTTTTTACAGTGTAAAAAAGTAGGTGTAAAAAAGTCCGGACTTTTTTACATGTAAATTAGCAACCCTATATTTATATATATATATATATATATATTATATACACCTGGATATGACTTATTTCGTAGCCGTGTATATATTTATTTATTGTTTAGTCAGTTTAGTTTTTAGGGGTAGGCAGGATAAGGGAAAAAGAGCGAACAATAAATGGTTCACATGACCTCACTATTGTTGATTGAATTTGATTATTTTTTAAATTGAAGATATTTTCTGTAAAAAACTTGTATTTTTAAATTTCAGGCCACTCCATGGCATCTCTGAGCGAAGCTGAATCTGCAGTCGCCGCGGGCGCCCGCGGAATCACTCATCTGTTTAATGCCATGGTTCCCGTAAGTTGGCGAAAGTTTGGCGAAACAAAAAAATTAATTGTGTAGATGTCGAATTTTTTCCACCTTCCTTTCCTACCCTACTAAAACCGTATATTTTGCTAAATTTTCGAAAAAATGCAATTTTCACCAACTTTCGCAGCCAAGATTTTCCGGACCTTCCTTCCTGGATCCCGCCCCTTTTTTGTAAGTATTATAAGTTACAAGTACGGTACATTAATTTGTGCTCACGCCAAGATTTGAAGTGAATCTTGTTACGGGAGATTTTCAGACAAAAGATTGCTTGATTTCTAGTATTTTCTCAAGTATTATTGTGATTAAGACTTACTTTGACCTACTATTGTAAGTATGAGTCGGCCCCAAGTCTTTTCTACAAAGGGTTTGCTAATGTGAAAAAATTTCCCAAGTGTGAATCGATCTTCTTTATTGAATACAAATCAGGATATTGGCCGAAAAATCCCCTCGCCCAAACTGTATAATTTATATTGACCTTGATTTATTACAGTTAATTACAGTTTTTAAATTGTTTATAAAATTTATGATTAAACAGTTTTCTACTTTCAGTTTCACCACCACGACCCCGGCTTGGTGGGTTTGCTGACGAGCCAATCAGCGGCGGAGGCGGGGCCGTTGTTCTACGGACTGATTGCGGACAATGTCCACAGTGAAGCGGCTGCACTGAGAATCGCCTACAGAACACATCCAAACGGTATGGCTAAGACTTTAATACGGGAGTTTGATTTGGGGGGGGGGGGCAGGGGTCTTGTACCGAAATTTTGACTTGCGCTTGTAAAATTTGTTTCCGCGATTTTCAGTCCCGGAAGTGAATCTGGGCCAAAAACAGAAAAACGGAGTAATGATAGTAATGTCCATACATGTACACGGGGTCTCGGTGTTGGGGGGGGGGGGTGCTTGTCCCGAAATTTTCGACATTTTAGGGGGGCTTGTCCCGATATTTTGTCCCAAAAACGCGAAAATTTCAAATTTTTGCCTAAAAATGGGAAATTTTTGCGAAATTCCGAAATTTTTAGCGATTTTTTCGTTTTTTTGGTCATTTTTAAAGCATTTTACGGCGATCTGAAGCGATTTGGGGGTTTCAGAGAGGGGGGCTTGTCCCGACTGGTCAAATCTGAGGGGGGGGGCTTGTCCCGGAATTTCAAATCTGGGGGGGGGGGTTGGCGCCCCCCCCAGACCCCCCCCATGTACATCTGTGGTAATGTCACGATTTTTGTGGTAAAACCTAGTTTACCAATTCTTTTAACAACTTTTTATTCTGATTTGTCTTGTCTAATTTTAATCAATTGTTCCTAAATTACGACGAAATTTACCTTTTTTGAAATTATGCTAATTTTGGGTAAATACCGCACAAACTTGATAGAAATATCAAATTTTTGACGCTGCCTACTTTTTAAAAATAGAAAAATTATAACTGTATCTTCATATGCACCAGGCCACATCGTATTGTATTCATAACAATATTCAGTGTATCACGTGCATTTTCGTTCTGACGACTATGTGCGTTGTAAGATCAATTCATACTCACAGCCAGGGGCGGACCGTGACCTCCAAAAAAGGGGGGGATAAAGGCTATATTCACAAACTACGTTACGAATTGTAGTCGACCGTCGGCCATGCTGTTTTCGATAAATATATATAAACAATGGCGTACCCAGAAAAAAATTGGGGGGAATGATTTTTTGTAATGAGTTAAAGTGCACTTTTTAGCAATTTTAATTCCTGAATTCGCGCTAACAAACTCAAGATAACTAAGCCACAAAGTAGCGGGGGTCTGTGGGCGGCAGCCCCTACGAAAAAATTGGAGATTTTTTCAATTTTTAGACCGAATTTGCTCAACTGGAGACGTATCAGAATTTTTCCGACAAGAAAATTACAATAAGAGATCACATCTTACAGAGTATTGTGAATGCAGCCTAATGTACTCGCGTAGACACGCATAGGCTTTGATGAAAGATGATAACACAGAATATTAAACCAGAGAGTTGCAGGGGTCTGGAGGCGGCAGCCCCCTGGAAAAAAAATTCGGGACTTTTTTATTTTTACGCCAAATTTGCTCAATTGGAGACGAGACAAACACGTGTAAAGGCTTTTGCGAAAGGTTATAATAAGGAAGAGTATATAAGCCAGAAAGGCTCCTAGGGAAGGGACACAAAACATGTAATTTTTTTAAATGACTTAGTATGTACAAGGCTAGGCTAGTCAAAATGACGGTCCAAATGCACAAATGTTTTATTTAATAGTAACCACTAATGGGTACTTCACGCAATGTTGAACATATAACTACAGTAGCGATTTGAAACAGCGAAGCGAAAGCAACTCAGTCCGTTGGTTCCGGAGGCGAGGAGCCTTCGGAGAAAATTTTTCAATTTTTAGGCCAAATTTCGTCAATTTGCCGCTATTTTTGGTAAGCGGTTGCAAAAAATTTTTCTTTGCTCCGGCAAAAGGGGGGAGGGATATATCCCCCGTATCCCCCCCCAACCATCCGCCCTTGCTCACAGCCGTATTTCTGTTCATTTAGCTTTCTTTCGTGCTAGGCTATGCTCATAAACATAATAAATATATAGCAGAATTACAAAACTAAGCCTAAGCCTAAACTAAGATATTTAGTAACTCTGGAACTATTAAAGCCTAAGTCTAAACCCAATCCTGAGCCTAAATTTGAGTATATATTTTTGAAAAAGCACACGCACACTCACATGTGCAGAGCTTTGGGAGAAGGAAAGCCAAATTGTCTGTCAAGTCGTTATATAATATTCAAGTACGTAATATGGATTTAGTATTGCTGATATTACAGTGAATGATAATTTCAGGCTTGATGCTGATAACGGACGCGAACGCAGGTCTGGGTATGGGCGACGGCGTGCACCGACTGGGGCAACAAACCGTGCTGATTGAAGGCGTACGATCGGTCATTCAGGGCACGGACACGCTGGCTGGAAGGTGGGCTAGGCCACTGGCTGAGTATACACGGGGGGCATACATGTATGGGGGAGACCGCCACTGAAATCGACTGCCTGGGGGGAGGCTTCCGAAAATATGGGCAAAATATAGTAAAAGTGGCACTTTTTTTAGGAAAATTTTACAAACTTTCGGGTATATAATTTTTGATTGATCAGGGGGGAGGGTCCCCACAATTCGGCCGTACAGGCCACCTCAAAATTGTAACCCCATTACATGTGTAACCGGGTATTCAGGCTTAGGTACACTGATAGTTGATCGTCTAGGGCCGAACACCCGATTACACTGGCACCGTCGCAGCCCATGGCTGTACTTTACCAGGTTCGTGCATTGCGTTGTGACTTGACCTAATACAGGAGGACACGAAACCACAACTTATATTAGTTTATTGAACACACCACGCACAGTAGCGACTCGACTCCAACTTCGACGATGGCGTCAACTCGGCAAACCAGACCAGCAGGGTTTAACAACCAACAGACTACCAACCAAGAGTGATGCACACTGACTGCCCGACTGACTGCCTTGCCGAATTGCGCCGTTTATATAACCGAGTTTTACTCTGTAATAGGGCCTGATTGGCTTATTCACTTCAGCCAATCAGAAATTGGTATTTTAGCGGTTTATCCAATTGCTGTCAACCAGTTTTTATGTGGTTCTACGAATTGTAGTTTTTATACCATTTCTAAGTTTGGTTCTCATGCCTTGATTCCGAAATTCGGGGAAAAACCAGTTTGTAAAGAGTTTTTATACCTAAAATAATTTAGCTTGTGACAACATTAGGTAGATTCTCATAGCTCGTGTTCCGCATGATCTCTCATGCGTGATGCTGTATACGGTAGTTAAGCGGAGCTTCCTTGTACCGTAAGTTTGGTGACGGTAGCTACCATAAGTTTCTATTGTCGTGCTAAGCCTACCGTACGCTTTTCAACTTGGTAATTTTTGGACTTGGGTATTTTCTGCGGGTTTACTCTGTACTGGTTTTACGACTTGTAAATTTTTAGGTTTAATTGATATTAGGTAGAAGGAGTACTGTTACATTCCTCCCCCGCTTAAAGTCGCATGTCCACATGCGCTTTGGTACAGTGCCTCTTATTTTGCTTTCAAAGTATTCAAATCTTTTTCAATGTTGCCATGTATGCGCGCTCAGTTAAGAGCTGTTAACTATGAAGCTGGGCATTTTGGTTACCCAAGAATACATGGCAAAATTGCAGCAATTTCTAGGGTAGACTGTTAAGTAATGCTGGTGGATGGCTTCTTTTCTTTTAATCATATAATAGTTTTTTGTTTTCCTCTGAGACTTCGGAACACTTCCTGATCGGCCGCTGCTTGCCTTTTTAGAATAAGACCATACGATAAGTTTGCCAAGCCTTACTGATATCTTGCAAAGACCTACAGCTTGTTTCAACGTGCTTGTTTTTTTTGAACGTGTGTGTAATACGTAGCCGTATGCAACTGAAAAGTTACTTTAGTCGAAATCGCGTATATTAGGTATAAGGTATTTTATGAAGTTAGGTTTAAGATTGTGCTTCATAAAATGTAGTAGTGAGCTGCTTATACGCGTATAAACACCATCGTACAAGCAGTTATTAATAATGCCCTATAAAATGAGCTGAAAAATCTGAGCAAGTTTATATTTTGTAACTGTATTTTTTTTGTCATTACTGGACTTCATATTGCGTTAGTTTTGATATAGCTGGTTAACCGTACTGTTCACTTCTGTGCGTAATCGCTGTCTACTAGCAAGAGTATGCACGCGGTGCCGATACATTCATTGTTGCTGTTCATACTTATACGCATACATACTTAGCAAGCACGAAAGTATTATTAGTTACATATATTCATGTGCGCTACTGATGTATGCATGGTGAATTTTAAGCCAGCCAAGTTTTGTGCAGGGTGTAATATTATAAATCTCAGGCCTTTTTTTTCGATTTTGGTCGTGAGAAACATGTAAAGACACCAGTCAAGAACGAACCTAATAGGTGAGTCGGTAAATTTGAACAGGGTGGGGCGCTAATTTAATTTAGACTTTTGCTGTAATTTTTCCAAAGTGGGATGTATGAAGTTTGTGGTATAGTTTATTAGGTGGGTATTGAAGCGTATATACTTTAGAATTTTGATAATCAGTTACCAATGAACTAGAAGTATTTTTGAATTTTGGTTTTCATTGTTTGACCCTGTATTACAGCAGCTAGCTATCTGCTTTGATCACATAAGAATGCTAGTTTTGTCTGCTAGCTTTTACCTTCATAAGTTACATACCGGTCTAACGTTAGTGAGAATCAGCAGTCGAATTTTATACTTAGTCGCCCCGAAGTGTGGGGTCTCACGCCGTCAGATGGTAAGTAAAATCGATTAAAGGCTGCTATGGTTAACGGGTTAGAAACACGATTTGTTGGGTAGCAACTAGCAAACTTCTTATAGTTTATCTTTTTCAATTTTTTTCTGCAGGTTCACCAAACCAGATTCTGTTAGTTTTTTTTGTGATCGTAATTTTGTTGTTCTTAGACGGCGGATTCGTAACCGGCTAGGTGAATATCAAGTGTTGGCAGTACGGGGGGGGGGTAATGGTGAAGTTAGTTCTAACATAAGAGCGAGACGGTGTTTTTGTTTAGATGTGTATTTGATAACGACAACAGAACATAATGCGTGTAGCTCCTTGTGTACGTCATTATGTTCTGTTTTTTTTTTGTGAATAACAATTGCATTAATTTTTTTGTGAATAACAATTGCATTAAGTTAGTGCCAACAGTGCATAATATGGGTGCATACTTAGCGTTCCATATTATGGCCTGTTATTTCGGACTACCAGTGGACGGGTTATAATTTTTGTTTGGCCGAAGGCAAAACAGTTTCCATCCGTTCATCAAAAGTTTTCGCGCATTCTAAACAGAGACGTTTGTGAGTAGTGGTCAAAACAGGAACGTTTGCGGGTTGTACTAAAACTTCAATTTAAACTTTAAAACTAAAATTTAATTATAGTGCAGAGTTGTGTTGCGGGCTGGGCGTAACGGTTGGGTCGTAACTGTACCAGGCTCTGAACCTCGTATTGAGGGCCTGGGCGTCTGACTTGTCAACACTTCATGGCCTGAGGTGCTTGTTTTACTCAGGTCTGCCTTAGTTGACAAGTCTTATTGCTTTTGGCGTATTAAACCAGGAGCAGGGCTGTCGGTTAGTAGGGTTTTGCCTTACTAATTTAATCCTCCGCTGCGCTGCAGCTGACCGAGGACTATGAGCTGAGACCGCAGTATACTCGCTTCGGGGGTTCCGGCTTTGTCCGGGCGAACCACTGATTCGGGGTTGAGCTGCGGTCGCGGTGCAGGACTACTCCGGCTTCTCGCCTAAGATACTTCTCTGCACGGGCCGAGGGATTACTTTTTTGAGAGATTTAATTATAAACTAAACTTAACTTAGACGGATTTTGTACAAAATATACACGACAAACTTTTACATTCTAAAATTTTGACGTTGACCTCGTGTTCAGTTGGAATTTACTTACGCGTTTTCCTAAGTCGAGTCTACGAACACTGTCACAAAATACAGTACAAACAAGCAAAATACACAGACAAAGCACAACACAATACCATTTGATACTGTCCACACACTACTATATACTACACAGTTTCATTACGTTCAATCACAGTTCATTTTTTTTTCACTCACAGTCTACCACTTTCGAGAACCAACAGCAGCGTCAGCCTCACTGTTCGCGAGCATCCAGCGGAGATCCACCATCCACGACATCACGTGTAGCTTGTCCACAGCTTTGTACCAGAGACGGGTGCGGATAGGGGTGAGGGTTACGCCGGCAGATAAGGGTGTGTAGGGTTGCTGGTATGTAGCTGGGGGACAAGGCTGAGTCTCTTCCGCCTTCACGTTACATTTAAAAATGCCCCGTTCTAAAAAACTTAGTCGGGACCCTCCATTTTGACTCGAATTTGCACCACTAAACGCTGTGGCTCGTCAAATTTTAGGCTATCACCTGTTGCAAGTGATCAAGTAGCATACAGTCCGATATAAGTAAACTTTTTTGTTTTTTTTCTTTTACACTGGCCAGTGTACTACACTAAACATAACTTGCAATTATGTACATATCTACATTTCTGTTGCTTCCTCAGGTACTTGTAGTTAAATTTTTTGTCGGCTACACGTGACGACAGAGTCGTCCTGGCCACAGAACGCTTCAACCATGATTATACTAAAAGTTTCAATTACTTCTCGTAAAGCTCCACGAGCCAACTGTATTGGTCCTGGAGTCATGGTACACATGTGCAAGTATTTCGCTTGCTCTTTAGAGCGAACATGCGTACTGCATTCGTCAACACCTACAAAGGCCGTCAAATATTGACTTTCGTTAGCCTTCAAATAGATAACACCCGCTGTGAAATCTGTAGGATGATTGTTCACTTGTTCAAAATACTTATCGTGCCCGACCTTCCGATTATGTCTATGTAGGTCGGTAGCACGATCAATAGGCGCTACTCTATTATGTAGTTTGATCCAAAACTTTGACACCTTCTGTATAGGGGTCTCCATAGCGACTTCTTTGAAAATTTCATGACTACATCGTGACTCTGTCACTGACACAGACATTGTCAGTAGACACAATAGCATAGTGCTCATCAGGTGAAATGATGCACCTGATCGTGGTAACACACGACTTCTAGGTCGCGTAGGTTGGACGGAGTGCTTGCCAGTTTCGGCCTTCTTCTCTGCGTCTGTATGCGCTTTACCTGTTGTAATACTTGCAAAATTGTCAATGTGTGAGTTTTTCACGCGTCCAGTATTCAAAGTTTTAGTCATTTCCTTAAGCGCACACTTTTTCGGTACGTGTTCAGCGAAATTTTGTTTTCTTGGTAAGTTGTTATGAGCATTTTGAGCAGAACACGCTAAACAGTTTTCAGTTTTATCTTCCTTTACGTGGGTTACTGCCACATTTTCGAGCTTGTCTGTTTTTGGGTTGTCAACTTTTTTCTGACAACAATCCTCAAGTGTGGCATCGCCCAGTACTATTGTTGAGGTTGCAAAATTTACGCTAGCCTTTAGCGCTCTCAATGTATCTGTCCCAATGATCGCGTCATATGGGCAATTCTTCATAATTTTTACGTCAACCTTAGCCAATTGGTTAGCAATTTGTATCTCCGCAAAGCTCGAACCAACAAGTTTCAAATTGTGACCTGTCAAAGAACTCAGTTTTGAAAAGCGATGCTTCTTCAACTCCGTTAGCTCGTTCACTAAGCGAGAGGTCACTATCGTCACTTTGCTGCCAGTATCAATTAGCATTTCGGATGGTACACCACAAATTTTACCATACACTACAGGTGTGTCTTCTGAGAACCTGAGCGAGCTGTCATTGCTAGATCCCAGTTTCTTATGGGTGTCTAGCAGCTGTTCTATAAGAGTTCGATTCTGTTCTATAAGTGATTTGACCTCGGTTTTTGGTCTACTGACGGTCACAGTGGATACCATATCATGTATGGGTCGAGCACCATAACTTATGCTCTGGCCATGCTTGCTTTGATTGCACGTAGAAGCTATGTGACCTTTGCGTCCGCAGCTGTAACATATTGGGCGACCATCATAAGGCTTTTCGTTACGCGGTTCAAAAGATCCGTGGTCCGGTAACGCTACACTGTCTACCTGGGTTTTATCTTGTCCACCCAATTCAATTGCATCTAGCTTTTGTAGCAGCTTACTGACAAATTTCTCGTTAAGTTTAGCTTGTTCATGTAGCACGTCAAGAACCGTCCGTTCTTCGGTTCTTCCAATTGGTACATCAACCCTTACTGCGTGAGCAACTCGACTCCCTTCTTGATCCATGGAGTCGTACCCTTCCTGCTCCTTCGCACGTACTACAGCATCATCAAAATTTTCTGGTCTTGAGGACAAAACAAAACGTCTTATGCTGCTATTGAGCCCGTTAACAAAAATTGCTTTGACTAATCTGTCACGTACTGTTCCCTTAATATCTTTTCCGTATGCCTTCTTGGCCAACTTTTGAATGGCCCTGGCATATTCGTCTACAGTTTCCAACGGCCTTTGTACACGCCGGTGCAGTTCCGAACTTAATAGGCTTACAGCCCTTTCCGCTAAAATATCACTCATAGCTTCAGTCACAGCGTCCCATGACGACTGTATTCCTGTGGGTAGAGACTCCCACACATCGGCTGCATGCCCCTGTAGAAAAGCGGGCAGCAGCTTAGCCCGTTCATTGGGCGCCCAGTCATTCACTAGTCCTATTCGGTTAAAAATTCCCAAAAACTCGTCGAAGTCCTCAGTAGCTTCCCCCTTAAAAATTGGTATCTGCGGAGGGTTGATCAACCACTTCTTCCTTTCGGGCGGCGGAGGCCCGTCTTCAACCTTAGCCATAGCAAAGTACTCTTCTGCGGGTCGGAAATAAGTGGGTGAATTTACGTAGTAGTCAAAAACAAATGAAACGTGAGGGTCCTCAAAAATACTGGACCTGTGGCCGGAGTTCTCCTCAACACTAGTGTCTGCGCTTGCGTGTGAGCTTTCGCTATTTGAACTTGTCTGTGAGCTCGGTGACTCGGGGATGTCAAACTTGACGGACTTTGGGGCAGAAATTTTTGAAGCTAACTTTTTGAATTTTTAAAATTTTAAGATCCTGGTCACGGCACCAGAATGTAACCGGGTATTCAGGCTTAGGTACACTGATAGTTGATCGTCTAGGGCCGAACACCCGATTACACTGGCACCGTCGCAGCCCATGGCTGTACTTTACCAGGTTCGTGCATTGCGTTGTGACTTGACCTAATACAGGAGGACACGAAACCACAACTTATATTAGTTTATTGAACACACCACGCACAGTAGCGACTCGACTCCAACTTCGACGATGGCGTCAACTCGGCAAACCAGACCAGCAGGGTTTAACAACCAACAGACTACCAACCAAGAGTGATGCACACTGACTGCCCGACTGACTGCCTTGCCGAATTGCGCCGTTTATATAACCGAGTTTTACTCTGTAATAGGGCCTGATTGGCTTATTCACTTCAGCCAATCAGAAATTGGTATTTTAGCGGTTTATCCAATTGCTGTCAACCAGTTTTTATGTGGTTCTACGAATTGTAGTTTTTATACCATTTCTAAGTTTGGTTCTCATGCCTTGATTCCGAAATTCGGGGAAAAACCAGTTTGTAAAGAGTTTTTATACCTAAAATAATTTAGCTTGTGACAACATTAGGTAGATTCTCATAGCTCGTGTTCCGCATGATCTCTCATGCGTGATGCTGTATACGGTAGTTAAGCGGAGCTTCCTTGTACCGTAAGTTTGGTGACGGTAGCTACCATAAGTTTCTATTGTCGTGCTAAGCCTACCGTACGCTTTTCAACTTGGTAATTTTTGGACTTGGGTATTTTCTGCGGGTTTACTCTGTACTGGTTTTACGACTTGTAAATTTTTAGGTTTAATTGATATTAGGTAGAAGGAGTACTGTTACACATGTATGTTGGGGGGTGAGAGTGTGGAGCAAGTTTTTCACCTTTTCCACTGTGGGCCCGTTTTTAGGTAATGGCTTGTGTTTCTAGAAATTTGGGGGGTGGTGAAGTATCCGTATATATCCCC
The DNA here is from genome assembly GCA_030248245.1 of Trissonchulus sp. WLG1_4. NCBI lineage: Eukaryota > Metazoa > Nematoda > Enoplea > Enoplida > Ironidae > Trissonchulus > Trissonchulus sp. WLG1_4. The sequence goes on along the minus strand of JASANF010018776.1, from coordinate 16,906 downwards.
TAAATCGGACAAAAAGTAACTGCTTTAATCCCCCAATGCGGACTAAAATTAACTCCTTTAATCCTGAATCGGACTAAAATTAAATTTTTTAATCCCCGATTCTGACTGAAATTAACTCCTTTAACCTGCTAAATCGTACCGAAATTAACTCCTTTAATCCCCCAATGCGGACTGAAATTAACTCCATTAATCCCGGAAATCGGACTATAATTAACTCCTTTAATCCGCTTAATCGATTTCAGCGTGGTCAGCCTGGACTACTGTGTCCGCACGCTGGTTCAAGAGGCTGGTTGCAGTCTGGTGGAAGCCCTAGAGTGCGCCAGTCTGCATCCGGCTCAATTTCTGGGCTTGGCTCCGCGCAAAGGCACCCTGGACTGCGGGGCGGATGCCGATTTCGTGCTGCTAGACAACCAGCTGAATGTCAGGGCAACCTTTATTGGCGGACTGCTGGTGTGGTGCGCTGGATAGGGGGCATGCGCATGGGCTGCTAAGGTCTGACCAAAAATTGATGGACCAATGAGATCAGAAAGAAACACGCGAGTTCGCTACTAAGGGCCTTCGCTTCACTAATTATATATTAACTGGATTAGATTAACTAGATTAACTTCATTAACCAAGCACAAGATTGATGAAAGTTTATGAAATATTGCAGTGTAATCTGCATTTGCTTGCAAAATTTAAAAGTTGATCCTATGTTGAGTTATGAAGTAGTTAGTCTAATCAAGTTAATTAATTTATGAAAATGCCGTAAGAGATCAAATTGCGAGCATCAAGGACAAGTCTGCAGCAAGTAGTCATAAAAATTACGCCACCGCCGTCACGTGTTTTGGGGTCTCAGGGTTCAGCAATTTCGGGCCAGACTTAAGAATAGTTCTTGTGAACGCTCGCGTTTAAAATTAGCAGAGATGTGATAGGTCTTCAAATTCCTCAAATTCCTCAAATTGGTAAAATTCCTCAAATTGCCCTCAAATTTCGAAATGTTCCTCAAACATTTGAATTTTTCATCAAAATATTGAGTTAATTGCACCCTTTTCGTCGAACCTGAAGAACTTGTCAACAAGGGTCCCCCCCTTTGGTTTTTATAGCCCGACTGACAAAAATTTCTGATACGTCTCCAATTGACCAAATTTAGCCTAAAAGTCAAATAATTCTCAAATTTTTTAATGTGGGTTGCCGCCCCCAGACCTTTGCAACTTTGTGGCTTACTATTCCTTGTTATTATCTTTCATCACAGCCTATGCATGTCTACACGCAAGGGCGTACTCAGGTGGGGAATGGAGTAAATTTTTTACCCTAATTTTTTTTACACAAGGGTCCTCCCTTTGGTTTTTATGGTCCGACCGGAAAAAATTTTCTGATACGTCTCCAATTGACAAAATGAGGATTAAAAATCTAAAATTTTCCAGTTTTCTTCTGGGGGCCGCCGCCCCCAGCCCCCTGCAACTTTGTGCTTTAGTAATCTTGGTGTTTGTAGCGCGTTTCTGAGTGTTAAAAAGTGAATTTTAACCCATTACAAAAAATTGAAAAGTCATTCCTCCCACCCGAAATTTTCTTCTGGGTACGCCACTGTCTACACGAGTAGATTATGCTGTATTTACTTGTGTAATACACTGTCTGATGTGACGTTCCCATATTTTGTTTAACTTTTCCTTTCTGATACGTCTCCACTGGGCCAAATTCAGCCTAAAAATTCGGCTAAAAGTAGCCTGTAACCGTTAAAAAGCATGTTGGCGATTACGCTATATAATTTGTGCTTATTGTGGTTAGTTTAAATTTGCAGTTTTTTTATGAGCTGGTACTCGGTTGTTTTAGAAGCTTTTTATAAGCGCTTTTTTGCATTTTGCAGACAAATAAATAGATGGGCGGGGATGGGGGACGGAAGACCCCCCAAAATTCGGTCTCGGTGGAGGGAGGGGGGGTCCCGATGGGAGTAAAATTTTGGTCAAAATTGGAAATAATCGGCATTTTTTTGTGAAATTGAGCGATATTTACCAAAAATTGTCAAAATCGGTGTTTTTTGGTCAAAAACGGTAAAAATTGCGTCATTTTTGGGAGGGGGGGTCAAAAATTAGTTGACGCAGGGGAGGTGGGGTCCCACCAAGGGGGGAGGGGTATCCAAAATTTTGGTGCTGTTACATATATGGTTGAAATTCCTCAAATGTATGGCAAATTCTCAAAAAACATTTAGCTGAATTCCTCAATTTTTTTAGAAAAATACGACAAATTTTTCTGAGGACCGATCACACCCCTGAATTAGCAATACGTGCAAGTAATTGACGAAGTTTTTGGTGGTTGTTACTTCCTAAGCCAAAACCTAAGTACTAGAAACCATGAGCCAATCAATGAAGAGATGTGCTAAAGATAGCGATCGTTCACAGGAAATAGAACTATGTTGGTAGGGCTTTTGGGATTGGCAGATACTTGTTGCCCGACGGTTATCACTACATCAAGAGTACATAGGAGTGTCTTACTCTTTAGAAGATGAGTAGGCCGATGTGTACTCTTGATGTGAGCAAAGAAGTTCACGTTTTACGCAGCATGTGAGCTCATTGATTTGGCCTTATGATTTGTGCTTTCGTGATATCAAGAGTATTATAATAGTGTCCCAGTTTTTACAGAGGAAGAGTGATTCATTATTATGTACTCTTGGGGCCTATTTCTTTACCGGATTAAAGGGTTAATAATAATTGGACTAAACGGTTTAAAAATTATGTTCAAAAATACCATTCCAAAACCTCCGGATTAAATGGACTTAACTTTTAGTGCACTTCTTTTTAGTCGGACTAAATGGACTTAACTATGCACACTAATGTTAAGCGTGCATGTTAAATCCGTTTAGTCCAGTGGTAGTTTAGGAATGGGTTCGGACTAAATTTAAGCCGCAGACTTATTTTAAACCGTTTAGTCCGTTTAGTCCGACTTGTCATTCCAAAACCTCGGACTAAAATAAGTCCAGTCCGTATCCGTTTAATCCGGTAAAGGAATTGGCCCTTGATGATTATATTTGCTATATCGGTTTTGTTTAATCGGTTCGATGGCATTGGTGAATGTGAATTTTGTGAAGTTGCTAACTTTTATAAACTATTTGTTTTAAGGTGGTAGTTACGTTTTCGACAGTTTTTATAGCGTGCTATAACTTTTGATTGACTCAGTGAATTTAATAGCTGTTTTTTTGACGGTAAAGAACTTGACTGAAACTACACTTATGCACATTATCTAGCTTAAATCTGTAACAAGCTAGTCAGCAGACACTGTCAAAGTAGTCACATTTCGTGAATTTTTGCATTTTTCTTGTTTTGCTTGTAAAATTGACAGTGTAACTCCAACTAATTTCATTCTTTACACCAACATAGCCAATAACAGGGTAAATTTTAATGCTAAGTTTGGTGCATTTATAAGATGCAAAAAAGAAGTTACGGACCTTTAATTTTGAATTTTTTTCGAATTTTGAAAATTGAACGAATTTTTGAATTTAAGTTTTTCACGAAATAGGCTAAATTAATACAAATAAAAAAATTGACACATCAGAAATTGTCTAAAAAACATGTGAAATAACGCATGAAAAGATTGCAACATCGAGACTTGAGATTTAGTCCACGGAAGTACATTTTTACAGATTTCTGTGAATGAAATTGATGTAGCACAAAATTTAAGCAAACAAAATTTTCGAAATTTTAGTATAAAGTAGACACATATGTGTGCCAATTTATCCCAAATTTTGAACAAAATCCTTCTAGTAGTTGTCAAGTTTAGCGGACTTTTGTGTAATGTGTTTTAGTTCAAAAAGAAATGTTACATAAATGTGACGTAATCTCAAAAAGTGAAAAGCGGAAGGATAAGTTCTGGCATCTAAATTGAAGGTTTTTGACATGCCCATGTGTCATTTTTTTCTTTTTTCAATAAACGGACGTTTTGACTAGCTACTACTGTGGCTTAGCTAAACATAAAATTTACGAAAAATTGTCGTAACTGGCTGAAAAATATTTTCTGTGAAAATTAAAAATGATTGTTTCAAGCTATTTTAGCAAGCATTTATTTCATAAGAAATATAGCTTCCTAAATTAATATGCGTACTATAAATTATTGATTGAAAATTAATCGTAAGTTGTCAAGTGTTACTCCTGCAAAACTGTCGAAAACGTTACTACCACCTTAAGTTGATAGATTTTATGTTTTAATATATAAATAATTAGGTATATATTACTTTTTTTTCAACCTCTTAATATTATGTATTGTATAGTAAATTGATAATAAACGTTTGTTTAACATTTGACTAGTTTTTTGCATCATGTCGGGTATATTTATTTGTACTATTTCACTGTTGTCTTTTTCACTTTCTGACTTTTCGTCTCATCAGTTTACAGCAGTATGCAAACTTTTTGTGTAAAAACATTTTATGTAAAAAATTGACTTTTTTAGTCTAAGACGTAACGTTTCACTATCCCAGGCATTTTTTCTACTGCTTACTACTTATTTATTGTTCAAGTAGATTCTTAATGTGTACATAATATTGCCAAGACGAATTTGGATTTATTGTGACTATTAAGCCATTGTAATTACGTTTTTTGCTCAATTTTATATTCCAAGCTTATTTAATTTCTGTGCTTATAAATATATATCACATATACATATTATATTCGTTTTTTTTGTTAAAATGATTGTGATGGTTTTTTACAAAATAGAATTTACGGCACGAAGCAAGTTGCGATGCTAAATATTGTACTTTTTATGCTTCATTATAACATTTCAAACTCTTAGATTCATTATTTTTTGCATGAATAAAATTTTGATTAAGTCAAGTTGTTTATACGCAAAAAAGGAGTCAAAGTATAATTGACAAAATTTTTTTACATTATCGGGCTATAATAGTGTCCCTGTCCCTGTGTCCTCAAGAACAATAGTACGAATCGGACTTTAAATTTGAAGTTTTTCATACGTTTATAATGTTTTATGGGGGCATTGTGGCAATTTTTTTTATTATCTATATATTTTACTTTTTAATTGTTACTTTGTTATTGACTGTTTTTTATATCGGATCAATATTTGTTTTGATTTGGTGACGATGTTTTTAATTTTTATTATGCTGTTACTGTAATATTACACGAGTTTTAATTTTACATACAATAAACTTCATTAATTTTTACTTGGTTTTGATTACGAAGTATATTTTACTATAGGCATTGTGCGTATTGAAATGCATTATAGGGAGGTGCAAATTTCTGGGTTATGTGTAATTTTTGCAGATATAAAGGTTATGCGTAATTTTGACCTTCACTTATCCGAGGGACTAGGGAGACTAAATATCAACCAAGTGTAAGTATGAAACGACCCTAATTTAAACAGTCATTTTCATGGGTTTCTTTGGCACAAACAGGTGCACTGGCACAACATCCAAAGTGCCTTGGCTGCCGGCTGTGTCCGTTCTGCCATTGGTCCAATTCTGACCAACCAGATCCCGATCCAGGGACTGCTTTCGTTGCACGCGATTGGCTAATTCTTGATCTGGGCTGGCTTTCCTGGGATATTCCGGGATGGTAGGGGGAGACTTGAAGCTGCAGAGTTTGGGTGGTTTGTTGACGCCTATAAAATACTTCATTATGTCTATTCATTCTGGCACATTATGTCTATTCATTCTGGCAGCCGTGTGTCCGTTCTGCCGACAAAATTATGAAATAATGTCACAACCTGATCTAATAAAATGTTGTTGACGTGATTATTTCGTCAATTTGTCGGCTGAACGGACATACGGCTGTAAGTATGAATCGAGCCTTGTGGAGTAAAGTGTGGAGTGTGGAGTAAAGTTAATCGGTTTGAGCCAGTTGGATGAAGCGGCTTAGGCTACTTCTACTGAATTGGAATTCATATAGTTGAAGGTGACATGAAAGAATAGGTAATGCTGAAAGCTGAGATGGAACGTGCTGAAGCATCAATAATATCAAGAGTAGGTATGCACAGCAAGTTCCAAGTAGGTATGTAGGGGTATCATATTTATATCACATTTGAATTACTTTCGGCATCAAAACAACAGACCCTTACTAAGTGGAAATTGCGAGGATTTTCGGGGAGCATCGGGTGGCGAGATTTTAGGTTTGATATAATCGAGACTATTTTGACCATTTGGCTTTTTCGATCCAATTTTTGCGTCCGATCTTTTGTGCTCAGTCGCTGACAAATATTCCATCGTGGCCAAGTCCTGAAACAGACGAAAATCTCAGTTTTGAGACATCTATAAACTACGACTTGGGATCGGTACTAAATTATATTAAAATGGCGAGAACAATTTTTATCGATTTTAAAAGTTCACTGTTAAGAGTAGCTACCTGTCTGTAGTGTTTGTGACCGGCCGGAATTTTCGGCCAGCCGGCCGCCGGCCGGCCTGATGGTCGCCGGCCGGCTGGCCGACCGGGAACAGCCGGCCGGCCGTCCGGCTAAAATCAGCCGGCCGGCCCGCCAGATTCAACTTTACTGACAAAATTAGGCCGGCATAACAATCCGGCAGGCCAAGTTATGCCAAAATGACGCTCTGGATTTGGATCAATTGGTGTTGTCCAAAAATTCGGCCGCTCCGGCCGGCCGGCCGGCCGGCGGCTTTCGCGGCCGGTCACAAACACTACCTGTCTGTACCTACGACCAAGCGTAAATATTAAATCAGCGGCCTAGTTTTAGTCCGAACTCCAAACCCGTTTCTACACCACTACTGGACTAAACGGATTCAACATGCACGCTTAACATTAGCAAGCGTAGCTACATGCGTTTGGACTGACTAAAATTTAAGGCCGTTTAGTCCAGTGGTTTTGGAATGGCACTTTTAGCATAATTTTTAAACAGTTTTGCCCTATTATAAGTATTACCCTTTAATCCGGTAATGGAACAGGCCCTTGAAGTTTATCACTAGTACTGTATACAATTTTGCTTCTGTTTCGGAAAAAATGCTTACAGCCGGATATATTCCGATTCCGTTTCCGGTGACCAATCGCCGCATGCTTTCCGGAATAAACATGTACAGAAAGACCACCAGGGAACTCGCGAACAAACCGAAACCAGTGGCGGCTTCCGCGCCGGTCGGGTGTTGCATAAACTGACCTGCAATTAGAGGTTATTGATTGATTATCGATCGATTATTGATTATTTAGAGCCAGGTTGGTGTAGTATGTAGAACTGTGAAAAATGAATTTGTGTACCTACCTACACTATTTAACACAAATGTTTTTGTAAGGTTTACGTTGCCTACGTACCTATAGAGTGTGACACTGGCCACGTTTGTGGCCTAGCAGCGCGGACATGCTGCGACCATTATCTCCCGAAAAAGGCCACAACTGTGGGGGGGGTCCCCCCCCTCAACCGTGGGGGGGGACCCCCCCACAAACGAAGGTATACCCTCAACTGAGGGGGGGGACCCCCCCCCCACAAACCAGACCATAGGTCTCAAACGTGGGGGGGGACCCCCCCCACAATGAGGGTATACCCACAAACGTGGGGGGGGACCCCCCCCACGTTTGAGACCTATGGTCTGGTTTGTGGGGGGGGTCCCCCCCCTCAGTTGAAGGTATACCTTCGTTTGTGGGGGGGGTCCCCCCCCACGGTTGAGGGGGGGGACCCCCCCCACAGTTGTGGCCTTTTTCGGGAGATAATGGTCGCAGCATGTCCGCGGCGGCCAAGCTGGGGTGCAGAAGAGTGGCATACTCTTCTTATTATGCACTCTTGCTATAACTTATGTACCTACTAGGTACATGCATAGGTACATATATACGTATATAACGTACATATGTTTTATCGTTATAAAATTTAGTATAAATGGATGTTAGATTTCATTATCTACAGCATGTAGGCATCTATTGCCTAATTTATGAAATAAAATATAAAGCTATAGTAGCTAAAGCTAAAGACTTCGGTTGCATTTCTGTAATTTAATCAATGTACAAAGGTACATAGTCTACCTGGACAAATTTATAGCTACGTTTTAAAAACCAATTATTAAGTTTTTAAGTTTAATTTAATCCGTTAAATCCACTCAGCTCGTACCAGAAGTGGCCCAAATAATGGCAGTAATTAGCGACAGGGCAGTTGCCATGGCAACACTGGCAGTTTCACGGTAACAGAACGGATTGCGAATGGAACAGAAGGAGATAACAGTGCTGACCAACAGGAGAGAGTAGGGGTAGATCAGATTCTTTAGAACACCCGACAGAGGCACCGCGCACCGGTTCAGAGCGGTCAAGCCTGCAGTGAAAACTGGTTGTTTTATACCTGCTTGTCCGTACGGTTTTCCGCTTGTCCGTAAAAATACATTTGTTTTTCAGCCAGTTTTTGTCATGCATGACTATTTAATTAAATCTTGGTTCATGAATGCGCAAAAATGAAAATGGCTGATAGGGACAGGTTTTAGTTTGCGGACAAGCAGAAGTGACGGAAGAGTAGGTATAAACCGAATAAAATTGTACAGTAACCTTAACGTAACGAAAGTTCAGAATGTTTTGCAAAAGATCTTAGATATATTTCTGTGAATAATCTATAAAACGGCTGTGAGTCACGTCTAGGCTGTACTCTTGTCGACATAGAGAATGTACCTGTAACTCCTTCCAACGGCACAATGCCTGGTGGCTCGTAGATGAGCCACTGTGTGCTCCAGCCAATCTGGGCTCCGCATAGCAAGAGTACAGTCAGAATCTGATACGGGGTGGCTAGGACGTGACATTTGCGTGCTGTTAGGCAGAGTAGTAGTTTGGTCAAGAGTACAGCATAGCAGAGACTGTAAGTTACTGTAGTGCCGAAACGACACACCCCACAGATCAGGGGTGTGGGTTCTAGAACGTACGCGTACGCTGTCGTACATGCACTGAACAGACTGAATAGCAATATTTGCGACAAAATCATCGATGATTGCATTAGGCGTGGCGCTTGTGTAAGTCGCTTGCATATGGCGGTAAGTGCGTACAGTTCGTAAGTAAGTATGATTATTAATAATAAAGTGTTAAGAATTAATAAAGTGAGGGACCAGGATTCGTACCGGAGCAGCGGAAATGCCCCCAGGGGTAACCAGGGGTCTGTGATGTTATTGTGACCCCAAGAGTAGGCCAGCCCTGTCTTGTTGTTGCTCATGGCGTCAAGTATAACCTGGAGTACATGGGCTGATACATTCAGTTTCTGCCGAATGCAGTGAGAGTGATAGTAAATAAATGTTTCTGAAATACAGTATTACCTAAAGTATATAATCAGATAAATGATTTTACAATCAAAAATTAAATTTGTGATAAAAATATAGAAATTAAAATTTATAACGTATTTTATTGATTGATTGTTTTAGGCCCACTCTCCACTGAATATGATTATTCTTATTTGTCTAGCTACGATTTAGATGGAATTTAACTTAAAAAGTAAATTAAAGTTTAGGTCAAGCTTAGATTTCAGTCAAGCTTATCTGGTGCAACCACCGCTGGACCTTTTGGGCAGCATTAATTACCTAGGATGGGACCGAAAAAAATGTCACCGAATACCGAATACCGAATATTCGTTTTTTCTTTTTCGGCCGAAAACCGAATACCGAATACCGAATAGTTGTCAAGCATAAGTTAGCGAAAGTTTTCTCAGGTTTTGAAGATGCAGAATATTAAAATACTACGCATAAATAATACATGCTATATGAACATTTTGCAAACGTTTGATTTTAATTATTCATGCAAAATGTATCAAAGAATAAGTCGATACTATAGAATCGAAGAATCTATCGAAAAATAATATTATAGAAAAATGCACAATAAGCACCATCAAAAAACTACACAACTTTCAGCGACCTCTGACGGCAGTTGGATGAGGTATGTTACATAGGCATATATACATGTACACGGGGTCTCGGTCTGCGGGCTTGTCCCAACGTTTCGAGGGCTTAAACTGACGAAAACGCAAAAACTTTTGCTTTAAAAATAGGAATTTTTTGCAAAAGTTGAATATTTTGATTCAGCTATTTTTTCGTATTTTGCTGAAGCATTTTACAGCGATCTTCAATTAATATATAAGCTAGATATAGATTAAGATTTAAGAAAGTACGACGGCGAAGAGACAACTTTTTTGCACGGTACTGTACAGACAAATAAACCTAGGGCACTGAGCAAAAAATTTTTAAGGGGATGATTTTTTTACTTGGCATAGTGATTTGTTTTCTGAAGATAAAGGACGTAAGAATATTTAGAGTATGATACGGACGAAAAAGTGTAAACCGACCTTTACTCAGACGGTTTTTTTGCAGTTTTGGCGACCAACAGCAAAAACAATTACGAGAGCTTAATAAGAAGTCCAGTCTAAGATGTTGAAAATTTCAAACATTTCAAAAAGTGGTCAAAAATAACTCGTTTTTGTAGTTTGAATAATAGGAAGCAAAAAATCGTGTTTCGTTTCGCAAAGGTTTGCGAAGTTTGCACAATATTTGTTCAACTGAGGGCGGAAAAACTAAGCTAAAGTTTAGTAAGGTAGTAGAAAAGTTAAAAACACTGAGATTAAAGTTTTTCAAATTGTGTAAGTGCTATCAAAAATGTAAAACTCTAGGTCAATTTCTACATTTTTCTCAGACTAAGCGTTTTGGGCCCAAAATTCCTGCTAATCTGTCTTTAAAAGGTCGGGTCGAACTCGCTGTAAAGTGAAATATTTTTGTATTTTTTAAAAGTTTGATAGAGTTAGAAGTAGCAAAAAGTTTGCACACTTTTCTTCTAGTCGATTTGAGGTGACGAAATTTACAAAATTTCCAAAAATGGGCATTCAATTTGATTGGCTGCGATTTTTACAGTTCAGCTGTTACCGTTGCACGTAACTGTAGTATTTGTTGAAACTGTTTTCGAAAGGCAAATATTTATTCTTAGTAGGTAAATTATAATAATTTAGAAAAAGGTAAACTAAACTTTCAGAAGTATAAAATATCTCGCAGTCGTTTATGCTAATAAAACGTCGCCTTTCGAAAAGGCAGAATTCCTTCCCAGAGATGTTCATAAATGGAAATAACAAGATGCAAATATAAAATAATATTATTTAACGAATTAAGCCAAATATTTAATTTCATCAGAAAATTTCAAATTGAATTTTACATACACTGACAGATTTTCAATTTGTGATTTGAAAAACTACATACCCTTAGCTTTGAATACCTAAAGGTTCTCACTTTTCCGAAGTCTGAATTCACACTCTTAATATTAATACTTGCCATAACTAAATGTTAAATAGATAAATTCTTAAAAATTATTTTTTTTATTATTAGAACTGTTGCCTGATGTCATTATGCCACGTACGTATATTGACCTAAAGATGGATCAGTTTGTTGAAAATCACATGCTTTGTTTCACGCTATGTCCATACGTATGCATGTATGTATATGATCGAAGCACGCCACTGTATCGGTTTCTGTTATTGATAACGGTGTATTATGCGTAGTATTTTATGCAAATTAGGTTTCCAGAAAAGTAAGAGATATCTAGCGTTGTAGGATTTAAATGTCTGTTCAGAAATAGAACTTCGTCACAATTTTGGCAGTTTATTATTTGGAAATGTTTGTTTTTTGTTGAGGTGAAGTATTAGTTTGGGATGTACTGTTGGTTTCGGTTATTAATTTTTTGACTTCATTTTTTGTTGTTACTCTTTTTGTTAATCTAAAACAATATGCAAGCAGCAATTTTTTGCAAATTTTTTTTGTTTCCATTCACGGCCACAGCAGTAGTGCAGCCTGCACCAAATGTAGTAGTACATTTTAGCGCAAAATAATTTGTAGAATAGATATTAGTTGGAAAAAATCCCTCCAAAGGAAGTTTAACTCGTCGCACACGTTTTTTATCACTCAGAAAGGTTTTTTGGTATTTTTACAAAACTGTTAGATGTGGAGGACAAGAGGTGTCGTCGTGTAGAATGCTAAACACAGCGCCGTAGCCCCAAAGTCTTGTATACTCAATTATTATTTTTAGTACGCCATTTTGCCTTCTGTGGAACACAGGGCACGTTCTGACTTAGGCCGGATTCACACTAGCACTTGCACAAGCACAAGCACAAGCACACCGCGTAGACGTTCACACTGGAACTTACAAGCCCAGCCAATCAAATTTAAACCCGCCAATGTAACGTCTTTTCTGTTCAGAAGTTTCGTTTTTGTTCTGAAATTTTGGGCTAATAAGTTTTTAGTTTTAACAACTTTCTCGTACTAATTTACGAAAGAAGGAAAATAAACTGGAAAGAAGGGAAGAAATAATGCTAAAACGCAATTCGAATTTAGTGATTCAACGAAACTTAAATTAACAGAAAGAAAAAGAAAATGAACGCAATGCATTCTTCAGTTAATATAAGATCCATTTAGACAAGGGTTCCCCCCTAAAACAACCACCTTTCGTTTCATTTTGCGCCATTTATGCCTACACCCGTTGTGCTTGTCCCAGGTTCTTGGGCTGTTTTTGGGGTGAAGTGGGACAGCTTTTAAATTGCTTGTAAACTCACAGAGTCTGTAAAAACCGTTTAAATATGCAGGCTTGCGCTGCATGAAGCCGCCGCACAGTACGGCGTGTCAGAATCTACAGTCTAGAGACCAAAAAAATTTAACAAGCCAAGACATGGTGCTTTGGCCAAGTTTAGTCCTTAATCACGGTTGAACTTGCGGTGTGTGGGTCAGAATCATGGCTCATAATGAAATAATTGATAATTGAGTAGAGAAGCGCTTAGACAGCAAGTCTAGCAATTTTTCAATCGACCCTGCGGCAAAAACTCAGAACTTGAAAAATAAAAGTGGTTTTCAACTGCTAAATTGGGGCAGTTTAACGAAAAATCTCCGTTGCTATTGTCGTATTGGAGGGTACAAAAAGCACAAAACAACAAAAATGCATCAACTAGCATCTGTCGTTGGCAGGACGCTAAATTCACCTCTAGCGTTGAAACAGGCGCTTAGCCCTTAAGAACTCGTAGTCCTGATCCTCTCACAAGACACAAGGGGCCGATTTTATATATCTGTGCGGCTGGTTGAGCTATTCTAGCGATCTTTTAATGTATTAGACCCTAATCAGACAATTAATAACCGAAATGTTTGGTATCGTTCCGCCCTGGTTGAGACCGTCTAGCCTAAGCGTTTTGTAATTCTGACACCCTCTCACAAAACTGTCAAATTTCACCTTGTTCTAGGCGACAAATAGCAGCTTCGATATTTTTTAGACTAAACACAGGCAAAATTCGCGAGGGAGTAACGAAGAACCCGTTTATGCAAATTTTTACCGGTCAAAACCGGCGCCGCCTGACCCGCCTGTAAACATTCCCCACCTCTGAAACCCAAATTTGTGCAAAAATCTCCCGCCTTACGTACATTTGTGCTGTGAATATACTTTCATAACATTCCTGAAGTGCACGGAGACAAACATTTTCGTTATTGTGCTAACATTCAGTGAAATCAAAGGTTTGCAAAACAGGTTTTGACTGATATTATTTTACAAATCTTTGTGGCTGTTGTGTAAAACAATGAAAATACCGTTATATATGAATAACAAGGTACAGTACCCAGCGGAATTATCTACCTATGACGCTGGAGTCAGCGTCGCTGACTGCAGTTTGAAGTCAGTGACTGCAGTCATCTGTTGACGTCACAGGTTCATAAAATTGGACTGGCTGATTGAATTTCATTAACTGACTCCGGAGTCAGCATCAGTGACTCCGGAATCAGCATCAGTGACTCCGGAATCAGAGTCACCTGAGTCATTCCTACCCAAAGTACGTACGTTTGCCATTGCATAACTTGTATTAGTTTTAGCTCAAGCTACGGTGCATTTTAAACAGATACAATTTTTGTTACATAGCAGACTAATCACCTATGACCCTTGTCCTTTATTCCCTTAATTTTCGTAACTAGTTAATTTAATCTAATTGTAACGTAACTTACTGTTAGGCAAAGTTAAGTAAAATTAATTAGTTAGAATGCGTATAAAACTAAAAACTTGGTTTAAATTAAAACTAATACTTAACTTGTTCCATCTAAAAATGTCCGGTGTTCGTTATGTAAATAATAAAAACTATAGCACCATTAACACTCCGCTAGAACATTGCTATAAAAAAATCTGCAACCATTCACACTCGGTTAAAAAAATTAAGCTTTTTATCAATTTTTGAGAATTTTAACAGACACAGACCACCAGAAAAACAATGTAACGAGACAGCATAGTAACTTTATACCACCTAGTATGTAGTAACATCATGCATGTAGCATGTTAGCTGATTATACGTATGTGTAAATTTCAATAAACGTACGTACTTTGGCTAGGAATGACTCAGGTGACTCTGATTCCGGCGTCACTGATGCTGACTCCGGAGTCAGTTAATGAAATTCAACCAGCCATGAGCCAGTCCAATTTTATGAACCTGTGACGTCAACAGATGACTGCAGTCACTGACTCCACACTGCAGTCAGTGACGCTGACTCCAGCGTCATAGGTAGATAATTCCGCTGGGTACTATAATAAGTAGGGCTACACAGGCAAGCCAAAAGAACCGCAGAAAACGTTGCGCTATGTATTAATAAGTGTAATGTCCCACTTCACCCCGTGATGTCCCTCTCCACCCCATTGCCGGGGTGAAGTGGGACAATGGAAAAAATTAAATTCACGAACGAAAACCAACGTAAGCCAGGATTCTCAGGAGGTGCAGTGAGGTATGTCCCACCGGCTCACGATCAACAAAAAATTTTGGGCGAGATCGCATAAACTCGCTAAAAAAATCCAACGTTTGCAAAAATTGTCCCACTCCACCCCGGGGTACTATACGTTCTGTATGAACCGAAATTTTTACTTTTGGCCCAAAAGTAAAAAGTAAAAAGTATGTCTGTGTGAACCGGGCCTAAGCCGTGCATCAATCAGTCTGTATGTGTTATTTGATTTAATTTATGAACCTTAGTGAATAGTTTGTTGACCATCTTTGAAACAACCGCCAAGTCGCATTTCACGTAGTTTTGGGCGGATGAGTTGTTCTCAACTTGTTTTAAAAAAATCTGGAGCTACTTAATTACATCCCTTTTTTGATACTTGAAGCAGCATTCAATGAAAAAAAATCATGTCGAGAGAAATAAAAAAACAAAAAACACCTACATATCTGGTCATTTCGACCCTACAGTAACCTAGCTAGCAATAGCAGCAACAAAACGAAGCTAGCTCGTTTAGCTGCCTGGCCCGGCTCACACACATAACAGTAAGATTACACAAACACGCACACAAATTTGCTACAGAGAATACACGCAGACGTGCAATTTACGTAGGGCGAAACACTATTTAAAGTCCTGTCGCGTAGCGACAGGAAAAAGATGATGAACCCGGATTTAGTCAGTGGTTAGAATTCACAACCCAGCACAAACGGGTGAATTTCACGAAGTTGGTTTCATAAAACCATGGTTTTACGTGTTTTATAAAAACCATGGTTTTACGTACATTCTAAGTTGTTAGTTGCTACAGGTGCATTCGTATGTCACATCACAAGTAATCTGCAAAACTTATTGGGAACTTCATGCCTCATGCAACTTGTACAGGTATATACATTCATGTCAGCTTTCGTGTATGTGCTTCCGTTAGGTTTCAGTAAGAGATTCAGCTGGGATGCATATGAATTATATGGGAATGCATGTAGCGCGTTAGTTGCCCTGTAGTCATGGTTCACTGGTTGGTCACTGGAGTTTCATGACGAAGAATGTCAGCGTTCGTGTAAGTGCTTCCGTTAGGTTTCAGTAAGAGATTCGGCGGGGGTGCACATAAATTGTAAGGGATAGCGCGTTAGTTGCTCTGTAGTCATGGTTCACTGGTGAGTCACTGGAGTTTCATGACGAAGGATGTCAGCTTTCGTGTATGTGCTTCCATTTGATTTCAGTGAGAGATTCATCAACAATGCAAATGCATGGGAATGCAGATAGCGCGTTAGTTGCTCTTTAGTCATGGTTCACTGATGGGTCACTGGAGTTTCATGACGAAGGATGTCAGCTTTCGTGTATGTGCTTCCGTTACATAGGTTTCGGTAAGAAATTCGGCTGGGGTGGATATGAATTATATATATGGGAATGCATGTAGCGCGTTAGTTGCTCTGTAGTCATGGTTCACTGGTGGGTCACTGGAGTTTCATGACGAAGGATGTCAGCTTTCGTGTATGTGCTTCCGTTACGTTTCAGTAAGAGATTCTCCGGGAATGCATATGAATTATATGGGAATGCATGTAGCGCGTTAGTTGCTCTGTAGTCATGGTTCACTGGTGAGTCACTGGAGTTTCATGACGAAGGATGTCAGCTTTCGTGTATGTGCTTCCGTTAGGTTTCGGTAAGAAATTCGGCTGGGGTGGATATGAATTATATGTGAATGCATGTAGCGCGTTAGTTGCTCTGTAGTCATGGTTCACTGGTGGGTCACTGGAGTTTCATGACGAAGGATGTCAGCTTTCGTGTATGTGCTTCCGTTACGTTTCAGTAAGAGATTCTCCGGGAATGCATATGAATTATATGGGAATGCATGTAGCGTGTTAGTTGCTCTGTAGTCATGGTTCACTGGTGGGTCACTGGAGTTTCATGACGAAGGATTTCAGTTTTCGTGTATGTGCTTCCATTTGATTTCAGTGAGAGATTCGCCAACAATGCAAATGCATGGGAATGCAGATAGCGCGTTAGTTGCTCTTTAGTCATGGTTCACTGATGGGTCACTGGAGTTTCATGACGAAGGATGTCAATTTTCGTGTATGTGCTTCCGTTAGGTTTCAGTAAGAGAGTCAGCGGGGGTGCATATGAATTATATGGGAATGCATGTAGCGCGTTAGTTGCTCTGTAGTCATGGTTCACTGGTGGGTCATGGAGTGTCATGACGAAGGATGTCAGCTTTCGTGTAGGTGCTTCCGTTCAGTTTCAGTAAGAGATTGGGCGGGGGTGCATATGAATTATATG